>JAIFZK010000123.1:0-104664 GCA_027481765.1 Tenualosa thibaudeaui | reverse complement strand
CATACATTAAACCACATGTTCTCCTCATGCTGTTTCTAAAAATGTATGATTTAAGGCAGATTGTTGGAAATCAGTCAGTATCACAGTAGAAAATACCTCATTGTGGTTCACTCGTCCAAAGTTTCAGTGGGGACCTGCAACGAAAAATTGAGGATATTGGGTTCATAGAATGTTGAACGTGGCTATGCATACATTAAACCACATGTTCTCCTCATGCTGTTTCTAAAAATGTATGATTTAAGGCAGATTGTTGGAAATCACTCAGTATCACAGTAGAAAATACCTCATTGTGGTTCACTCGTCCAAAGTTTCAGTGGGACCTGCAACGAAAAATTGAGGATATTGGGTTCATAGAATGTTGGAACGTGGCTATGCATACATTAAACCACATGTTCTCCTCATGCTGTTTCTAAAAATGTATGATTTAAGGCAGATTGTTGGAAATCACTCAGTATCACAGTAGAAAATACCTCATTGTGGTTCACTCGTCCAAAGTTTCAGTGGGGACCTGCAACGAAAAATTGAGGATATTGGGTTCATAGAATGTTGGAACGTGGCTATGCATACATTAAACCACATGTTCTCCTCATGCTGTTTCTAAAAATGTATGATTTAAGGCAGATTGTTGGAAATCACTCAGTATCACAGTAGAAAATACCTCATTGTGGTTCACTCGTCCAAAGTTTCAGTGGGGACCTGCAACGAAAAATTGAGGATATTGGGTTCATAGAATGTTGGAACGTTGCTATGCATACATTAAACCACATGTTCTCCTCATGCTGTTTCTAAAAATGTATGATTTAAGGCAGATTGTTGGAAATCTCTCAGTATCACAGTAGAAAATACCTCATTGTGGTTCACTCGTCCAAAGTTTCAGTGGGGACCTGCAACTAAAAATTGAGGATATTGGGTTCATAGAATGTTGGAACGTGGCTATGCATACATTAAACCACATGTTCTCCTCATGCTGTTTCTAAAAATGTATGATTTAAGGCAGATTGTTGGAAATCGCTCAGTATCACAGTAGAAAATACCTCATTGTGGTTCACTCGATCAAAGTTTCAGTGGGGACCTGCAACGAAAAATTGAGGATATTGGGTTCATAGAATGTTGGAACGTGGCTATGCATACATTAAACCACATGTTCTCCTCATGCTGTTTCTAAAAATGTATGATTTAAGGCAGATTGTTGGAAATCGCTCAGTATCACAGTAGAAAATACCTCATTGTGGTTCACTCGTCCAAAGTTTCAGTGGGGACCTGCAACGAAAAATTGAGGATATTGGGTTCATAGAATGTTGGAACGTGGCTATGCATACATTAAACCACATGTTCTCCTCATGCTGTTTCTAAAAATGTATGATTTAAGGCAGATTGTTGGAAATCAGTCAGTATCACAGTAGAAAATACCTCATTGTGGTTCACTCGTCCAAAGTTTCAGTGGGGACCTGCAACGAAAAATTGAGGATATTGGGTTCATAGAATGTTGGAACGTGGCTATGCATACATTAAACCACATGTTCTCCTCATGCTGTTTCTAAAAATGTATGATTTAAGGCAGATTGTTGGAAATCAGCTCAGTATCACAGTAGAAAATACCTCATTGTGGTTCACTCGTCCAAAGTTTCAGTGGGGACCTGCAACGAAAAATTGAGGATATTGGGTTCATAGAATGTTGGAACGTGGCTATGCATACATTAAACCACATGTTCTCCTCATGCTGTTTCTAAAAATGTATGATTTAAGGCAGATTGTTGGAAATCGCTCAGTATCACAGTAGAAAATACCTCATTGTGGTTCACTCGTCATAAGTTTCAGTGGGGACCTGCAACGAAAAATTGAGGATATTGGGTTCATAGAATGTTGGAACGTGGCTATGCATACATTAAACCACATGTTCTCCTCATGCTGTTTCTAAAAATGTATGATTTAAGGCAGATTGTTGGAAATCAGTCAGTATCACAGTAGAAAATACCTCATTGTGGTTCACTCGTTCAAAGTTTCAGTGGGGACCTGCAACGAAAAATTGAGGATATTGGGTTCATAGAATGTTGGAACGTGGCTATGCATACATTAAACCACATGTTCTCCTCATGCTGTTTCTAAAAATGTATGATTTAAGGCAGATTGTTGGAAATCACTCAGTATCACAGTAGAAAATACCTCATTGTGGTTCACTCGTCCAAAGTTTCAGTGGGGACCTGCAACGAAAAATTGAGGATATTGGGTTCATAGAATGTTGGAACGTGGCTATGCATACATTAAACCACATGTTCTCCTCATGCTGTTTCTAAAAATGTATGATTTAAGGCAGATTGTTGGAAATCACTCAGTATCACAGTAGAAAATACCTCATTGTGGTTCACTCGTCCAAAGTTTCAGTGGGGACCTGCAACGAAAAATTGAGGATATTGGGTTCATAGAATGTTGGAACGTGGCTATGCATACATTAAACCACATGTTCTCCTCATGCTGTTTCTAAAAATGTATGATTTAAGGCAGATTGTTGGAAATCAGCTCAGTATCACAGTAGAAAATACCTCATTGTGGTTCACTCGTCCAAAGTTTCAGTGGGGACCTGCAACGAAAAATTGAGGATATTGGGTTCATAGAATGTTGGAACGTGGCTATGCATACATTAAACCACATGTTCTCCTCATGCTGTTTCTAAAAATGTATGATTTAAGGCAGATTGTTGGAAATCAGTCAGTATCACAGTAGAAAATACCTCATTGTGGTTCACTCGTCCAAAGTTTCAGTGGGGACCTGCAACGAAAAATTGAGGATATTGGGTTCATAGAATGTTGGAACGTGGCTATGCATACATTAAACCACATGTTCTCCTCATGCTGTTTCTAAAAATGTATGATTTAAGGCAGATTGTTGGAAATCAGTCAGTATCACAGTAGAAAATACCTCATTGTGGTTCACTCGTCCAAAGTTTCAGTGGGGACCTGCAACGAAAAATTGAGGATATTGGGTTCATAGAATGTTGGAACGTGGCTATGCATACATTAAACCACATGTTCTCCTCATGCTGTTTCTAAAAATGTATGATTTAAGGCAGATTGTTGGAAATCAGTCAGTATCACAGTAGAAAATACCTCATTGTGGTTCACTCGTTCAAAGTTTCAGTGGGGACCTGCAACGAAAAATTGAGGATATTGGGTTCATAGAATGTTGGAACGTGGCTATGCATACATTAAACCACATGTTCTCCTCATGCTGTTTCTAAAAATGTATGATTTAAGGCAGATTGTTGGAAATCACTCAGTATCACAGTAGAAAATACCTCATTGTGGTTCACTCGTCCAAAGTTTCAGTGGGGACCTGCAACGAAAAATTGAGGATATTGGGTTCATAGAATGTTGGAACGTGGCTATGCATACATTAAACCACATGTTCTCCTCATGCTGTTTCTAAAAATGTATGATTTAAGGCAGATTGTTGGAAATCACTCAGTATCACAGTAGAAAATACCTCATTGTGGTTCACTCGTCCAAAGTTTCAGTGGGGACCTGCAACGAAAAATTGAGGATATTGGGTTCATAGAATGTTGGAACGTGGCTATGCATACATTAAACCACATGTTCTCCTCATGCTGTTTCTAAAAATGTATGATTTAAGGCAGATTGTTGGAAATCACTCAGTATCACAGTAGAAAATACCTCATTGTGGTTCACTCGTCCAAAGTTTCAGTGGGGACCTGCAACGAAAAATTGAGGATATTGGGTTCATAGAATGTTGGAACGTGGCTATGCATACATTAAACCACATGTTCTCCTCATGCTGTTTCTAAAAATGTATGATTTAAGGCAGATTGTTGGAAATCAGCTCAGTATCACAGTAGAAAATACCTCATTGTGGTTCACTCGTCCAAAGTTTCAGTGGGGACCTGCAACGAAAAATTGAGGATATTGGGTTCATAGAATGTTGGAACGTGGCTATGCATACATTAAACCACATGTTCTCCTCATGCTGTTTCTAAAAATGTATGATTTAAGGCAGATTGTTGGAAATCACTCAGTATCACAGTAGAAAATACCTCATTGTGGTTCACTCGTCCAAAGTTTCAGTGGGGACCTGCAACGAAAAATTGAGGATATTGGGTTCATAGAATGTTGGAACGTGGCTATGCATACATTAAACCACATGTTCTCCTCATGCTGTTTCTAAAAATGTATGATTTAAGGCAGATTGTTGGAAATCACTCAGTATCACAGTAGAAAATACCTCATTGTGGTTCACTCGTCCAAAGTTTCAGTGGGGACCTGCAACGAAAAATTGAGGATATTGGGTTCATAGAATGTTGTAACGTGGCTATGCATACATTAAACCACATGTTCTCCTCATGCTGTTTCTAAAAATGTATGATTTAAGGCAGATTGTTGGAAATAGCTCAGTATCACAGTAGAAAATACCTCATTGTGGTTCACTCGTCCAAAGTTTCAGTGGGGACCTGCAACGAAAAATTGAGGATATTGGGTTCATAGAATGTTGGAACGTGGCTATGCATACATTAAACCACATGTTCTCCTCATGCTGTTTCTAAAAATGTATGATTTAAGGCAGATTGTTGGAAATCAGTCAGTATCACAGTAGAAAATACCTCATTGTGGTTCACTCGTCCAAAGTTTCAGTGGGGACCTGCAACGAAAAATTGAGGATATTGGGTTCATAGAATGTTGGAACGTGGCTATGCATACATTAAACCACATGTTCTCCTCATGCTGTTTCTAAAAATGTATGATTTAAGGCAGATTGTTGGAAATAACTCAGTATCACAGTAGAAAATACCTCATTGTGGTTCACTCGTCCAAAGTTTCAGTGGGGACCTGCAACGAAAAATTGAGGATATTGGGTTCATAGAATGTTGGAACGTGGCTATGCATACATTAAACCACATGTTCTCCTCATGCTGTTTCTAAAAATGTATGATTTAAGGCAGATTGTTGGAAATCGCTCAGTATCACAGTAGAAAATACCTCATTGTGGTTCACTCGTCCAAAGTTTCAGTGGGGACCTGCAACGAAAAATTGAGGATATTGGGTTCATAGAATGTTGGAACATGGCTATGCATACATTAAACCACATGTTCTCCTCATGCTGTTTCTAAAAATGTATGATTTAAGGCAGATTGTTGGAAATCACTCAGTATCACAGTAGAAAATACCTCATTGTGGTTCACTCGTCCAAAGTTTCAGTGGGGACCTGCAACGAAAAATTGAGGATATTGGGTTCATAGAATGTTGGAACGTGGCTATGCATACATTAAACCACATGTTCTCCTCATGCTGTTTCTAAAAATGTATGATTTAAGGCAGATTGTTGGAAATCAGTCAGTATCACAGTAGAAAATACCTCATTGTGGTTCACTCGTCCAAAGTTTCAGTGGGGACCTGCAACGAAAAATTGAGGATATTGGGTTCATAGAATGTTGGAACGTGGCTATGCATACATTAAACCACATGTTCTCCTCATGCTGTTTCTAAAAATGTATGATTTAAGGCAGATTGTTGGAAATAACTCAGTATCACAGTAGAAAATACCTCATTGTGGTTCACTCGTCCAAAGTTTCAGTGGGGACCTGCAACGAAAAATTGAGGATATTGGGTTCATAGAATGTTGGAACGTGGCTATGCATACATTAAACCACATGTTCTCCTCATGCTGTTTCTAAAAATGTATGATTTAAGGCAGATTGTTGGAAATCGCTCAGTATCACAGTAGAAAATACCTCATTGTGGTTCACTCGTCCAAAGTTTCAGTGGGGACCTGCAACGAAAAATTGAGGATATTGGGTTCATAGAATGTTGGAACGTGGCTATGCATACATTAAACCACATGTTCTCCTCATGCTGTTTCTAAAAATGTATGATTTAAGGCAGATTGTTGGAAATCAGCTCAGTATCACAGTAGAAAATACCTCATTGTGGTTCACTCGTCCAAAGTTTCAGTGGGGACCTGCAACGAAAAATTGAGGATATTGGGTTCATAGAATGTTGGAACGTGGCTATGCATACATTAAACCACATGTTCTCCTCATGCTGTTTCTAAAAATGTATGATTTAAGGCAGATTGTTGGAAATCAGTCAGTATCACAGTAGAAAATACCTCATTGTGGTTCACTCGTCCAAAGTTTCAGTGGGGACCTGCAACGAAAAATTGAGGATATTGGGTTCATAGAATGTTGGAACGTGGCTATGCATACATTAAACCACATGTTCTCCTCATGCTGTTTCTAAAAATGTATGATTTAAGGCAGATTGTTGGAAATCACTCAGTATCACAGTAGAAAATACCTCATTGTGGTTCACTCGTCCAAAGTTTCAGTGGGGACCTGCAACGAAAAATTGAGGATATTGGGTTCATAGAATGTTTGGAACGTGGCTATGCATACATTAAACCACATGTTCTCCTCATGCTGTTTCTAAAAATGTATGATTTAAGGCAGATTGTTGGAAATAGCTCAGTATCACAGTAGAAAATACCTCATTGTGGTTCACTCGTCCAAAGTTTCAGTGGGGACCTGCAACGAAAAATTGAGGATATTGGGTTCATAGAATGTTTGGAACGTGGCTATGCATACATTAAACCACATGTTCTCCTCATGCTGTTTCTAAAAATGTATGATTTAAGGCAGATTGTTGGAAATCACTCAGTATCACAGTAGAAAATACCTCATTGTGGTTCACTCGTCCAAAGTTTCAGTGGGGACCTGCAACGAAAAATTGAGGATATTGGGTTCATAGAATGTTGGAACGTGGCTATGCATACATTAAACCACATGTTCTCCTCATGCTGTTTCTAAAAATGTATGATTTAAGGCAGATTGTTGGAAATCGCTCAGTATCACAGTAGAAAATACCTCATTGTGGTTCACTCGTCCAAAGTTTCAGTGGGGACCTGCAACGAAAAATTGAGGATATTGGGTTCATAGAATGTTGGAACGTGGCTATGCATACATTAAACCACATGTTCTCCTCATGCTGTTTCTAAAAATGTATGATTTAAGGCAGATTGTTGGAAATCGCTCAGTATCACAGTAGAAAATACCTCATTGTGGTTCACTCGTCCAAAGTTTCAGTGGGGACCTGCAACGAAAAATTGAGGATATTGGGTTCATAGAATGTTGGAACGTGGCTATGCATACATTAAACCACATGTTCTCCTCATGCTGTTTCTAAAAATGTATGATTTAAGGCAGATTGTCGGAAATATCTCAGTATCACAGTAGAAAATACCTCATTGTGGTTCACTCGTCCAAAGTTTCAGTGGGGACCTGCAACGAAAAATTGAGGATATTGGGTTCATAGAATGTTGGAACGTGGCTATGCATACATTAAACCACATGTTCTCCTCATGCTGTTTCTAAAAATGTATGATTTAAGGCAGATTGTTGGAAATCAGTCAGTATCACAGTAGAAAATACCTCATTGTGGTTCACTCGTCCAAAGTTTCAGTGGGGACCTGCAACGAAAAATTGAGGATATTGGGTTCATAGAATGTTGGAACGTGGCTATGCATACATTAAACCACATGTTCTCCTCATGCTGTTTCTAAAAATGTATGATTTAAGGCAGATTGTTGGAAATCAGTCAGTATCACAGTAGAAAATACCTCATTGTGGTTCACTCGTCCAAAGTTTCAGTGGGGACCTGCAACGAAAAATTGAGGATATTGGGTTCATAGAATGTTGGAACGTGGCTATGCATACATTAAACCACATGTTCTCCTCATGCTGTTTCTAAAAATGTATGATTTAAGGCAGATTGTTGGAAATCACTCAGTATCACAGTAGAAAATACCTCATTGTGGTTCACTCGTCCAAAGTTTCAGTGGGGACCTGCAACGAAAAATTGAGGATATTGGGTTCATAGAATGTTGGAACGTGGCTATGCATACATTAAACCACATGTTCTCCTCATGCTGTTTCTAAAAATGTATGATTTAAGGCAGATTGTTGGAAATAACTCAGTATCACAGTAGAAAATACCTCATTGTGGTTCACTCGTCCAAAGTTTCAGTGGGGACCTGCAACGAAAAATTGAGGATATTGGGTTCATAGAATGTTGGAACGTGGCTATGCATACATTAAACCACATGTTCTCCTCATGCTGTTTCTAAAAATGTATGATTTAAGGCAGATTGTTGGAAATCAGTCAGTATCACAGTAGAAAATACCTCATTGTGGTTCACTCGTCCAAAGTTTCAGTGGGGACCTGCAACGAAAAATTGAGGATATTGGGTTCATAGAATGTTGGAACGTGGCTATGCATACATTAAACCACATGTTCTCCTCATGCTGTTTCTAAAAATGTATGATTTAAGGCAGATTGTTGGAAATCACTCAGTATCACAGTAGAAAATACCTCATTGTGGTTCACTCGTCCAAAGTTTCAGTGGGGACCTGCAACGAAAAATTGAGGATATTGGGTTCATAGAATGTATGTCCGTGGCTATGCATAGCTTAAACCACAAGTTCTCCTCATGCTGTATCTAAAAATGTATGATTTAAGGCAGATTGTTGGAAATCACTCAGTATCACAGTAGAAAATACCTCATTGTGGTTCACTCGTCCAAAGTTTCAGTGGGGACCTGCAACGAAAAATTGAGGATATTGGGTTCATAGAATGTTGGAACGTGGCTATGCATACATTAAACCACATGTTCTCCTCATGCTGTTTCTAAAAATGTATGATTTAAGGCAGATTGTTGGAAATCACTCAGTATCACAGTAGAAAATACCTCATTGTGGTTCACTCGTTAAAAAGTTTCAGTGGGGACCTGCAACGAAAAATTGAGGATATTGGGTTCATAGAATGTTGGAACGTGGCTATGCATACATTAAACCACATGTTCTCCTCATGCTGTTTCTAAAAATGTATGATTTAAGGCAGATTGTTGGAAATCAGTCAGTATCACAGTAGAAAATACCTCATTGTGGTTCACTCGTCCAAAGTTTCAGTGGGGACCTGCAACGAAAAATTGAGGATATTGTTCATAGAATGTTGGGAACGTGGCTATGCATACATTAAACCACATGTTCTCCTCATGCTGTTTCTAAAAATGTATGATTTAAGGCAGATTGTTGGAAATCACTCAGTATCACAGTAGAAAATACCTCATTGTGGTTCACTCGTCCAAAGTTTCAGTGGGGACCTGCAACGAAAAATTGAGGATATTGGGTTCATAGAATGTTGGAACGTGGCTATGCATACATTAAACCACATGTTCTCCTCATGCTGTTTCTAAAAATGTATGATTTAAGGCAGATTGTTGGAAATCAGTCAGTATCACAGTAGAAAATACCTCATTGTGGTTCACTCGTCCCAAAGTTTCAGTGGGGACCTGCAACGAAAAATTGAGGATATTGGGTTCATAGAATGTTGGAACGTGGCTATGCATACATTAAACCACATGTTCTCCTCATGCTGTTTCTAAAAATGTATGATTTAAGGCAGATTGTTGGAAATCAGTCAGTATCACAGTAGAAAATACCTCATTGTGGTTCACTCGTCCAAAGTTTCAGTGGGGACCTGCAACGAAAAATTGAGGATATTGGGTTCATAGAATGTTGAACGTGGCTATGCATACATTAAACCACATGTTCTCCTCACGCTGACTCTAAAAATCTATTATTTTAAGCACCTTGTCGCAAATCAGTAAGTATCACAGTAGAAAATACCTCATTGTGGTTCACTCGTCCAAAGTTTCAGTGGGGACCTGCAACGAAAAATTGAGGATATTGGTTCATAGAATGTTGGAACGTGGCTATGCATACATTAAACCACATGTTCTCCTCATGCTGTTTCTAAAAATGTATGATTTAAGGCAGATTGTTGGAAATCAGTCAGTGACATGTAAAAAATACTTATTGTGGTTCACTCGTCCAAAGTTTCAGTGGGGACCTGCAACGAAAAATTGAGGATATTGGGTTCATAGAATGTTGGAACGTGGCTATGCATACATTAAACCACATGTTCTCCTCATGCTGTTTCTAAAAATGTATGATTTAAGGCAGATTGTTGGAAATCACTCAGTATCACAGTAGAAAATACCTCATTGTGGTTCACTCGTCCAAAGTTTCAGTGGGGACCTGCAACGAAAAATTGAGGATATTGGGTTCATAGAATGTTGGAACGTGGCTATGCATACATTAAACCACATGTTCTCCTCATGCTGTTTCTAAAAATGTATGATTTAAGGCAGATTGTTGGAAATCACTCAGTATCACAGTAGAAAATACCTCATTGTGGTTCACTCGTCCAAAGTTTCAGTGGGGACCTGCAACGAAAAATTGAGGATATTGGGTTCATAGAATGTTGGGTTCATAGAATGTTGGAACATGGCTATCCATACATTAAACCACATGTTCTCCTCATGCTGTTTCTAAAAATGTATGATTTAAGGCAGATTGTTGGAAATCAGTCAGTATCACAGTAGAAAATACCTCATTGTGGTTCACTCGTCCAAAGTTTCAGTGGGGACCTGCAACGAAAAATTGAGGATATTGGGTTCATAGAATGTTGGAACATGGCTATGCATACATTAAACCACATGTTCTCCTCATGCTGTTTCTAAAAATGTATGATTTAAGGCAGATTGTTGGAAATCAGTCAGTATCACAGTAGAAAATACCTCATTGTGGTTCACTCGTCCAAAGTTTCAGTGGGGACCTGCAAACGAAAAATTGAGGATATTGGGTTCATAGAATGTTGGAACGTGGCTATGCATACATTAAACCACATGTTCTCCTCATGCTGTTTCTAAAAATGTATGATTTAAGGCAGATTGTTGGAAATCAGTCAGTATCACAGTAGAAAATACCTCATTGTGGTTCACTCGTCCAAAGTTTCAGTGGGGACCTGCAACGAAAAATTGAGGATATTGGGTTCATAGAATGTTGGAACGTGGCTATGCATACATTAAACCACATGTTCTCCTCATGCTGTTTCTAAAAATGTATGATTTAAGGCAGATTGTTGGAAATCAGTCAGTATCACAGTAGAAAATACCTCATTGTGGTTCACTCGTCCAAAGTTTCAGTGGGGACCTGCAACGAAAAATTGAGGATATTGGGTTCATAGAATGTTGGAACATGGCTATGCATACATTAAACCACATGTTCTCCTCATGCTGTTTCTAAAAATGTATGATTTAAGGCAGATTGTTGGAAATCAGTCAGTATCACAGTAGAAAATACCTCATTGTGGTTCACTCGTCCAAAGTTTCAGTGGGGACCTGCAACGAAAAATTGAGGATATTGGGTTCATAGAATGTTGGAACTTGGCTATGCATACATTAAACCACATGTTCTCCTCATGCTGTTTCTAAAAATGTATGATTTAAGGCAGATTGTTGGAAATCAGTCAGTATCACAGTAGAAAATACCTCATTGTGGTTCACTCGTCCAAAGTTTCAGTGGGGACCTGCAACGAAAAATTGAGGATATTGGGTTCATAGAATGTTGGAACATGGCTATGCATACATTAAACCACATGTTCTCCTCATGCTGTTTCTAAAAATGTATGATTTAAGGCAGATTGTTGGAAATCAGTCAGTATCACAGTAGAAAATACCTCATTGTGGTTCACTCGTCCAAAGTTTCAGTGGGGACCTGCAACGAAAAATTGAGGATATTGGGTTCATAGAATGTTGGAACGTGGCTATGCATACATTAAACCACATGTTCTCCTCATGCTGTTTCTAAAAATGTATGATTTAAGGCAGATTGTTGGAAATCAGTCAGTATCACAGTACAAAATACCTCAGTGTGGTTCACTCGTCCAAAGTTTCAGTGGGGACCTGCAACGAAAAATTGAGGATATTGGGTTCATAGAATGTTGGAACGTGGCTATGCATACATTAAACCACATGTTCTCCTCATGCTGTTTCTAAAAATGTATGATTTAAGGCAGATTGTTGGAAATCAGTCAGTATCACAGTAGAAAATACCTCAGTGTGGTTCACTCGTCCAAAGTTTCAGTGGGGACCTGCAACGAAAAATTGAGGATATTGGGTTCATAGAATGTTGGAACGTGGCTATGCATACATTAAACCACATGTTCTCCTCATGCTGTTTCTAAAAATGTATGATTTAAGGCAGATTGTTGGAAATCAGTCAGTGTCACAGTAAAAAATACCTCAGTGTGGTTCACTCGTCCAAAGTTTCAGTGGGGACCTGCAACGAAAAATTGAGGATATTGGGTTCATAGAATGTTGGAACGTGGCTATGCATACATTAAACCACATGTTCTCCTCATGCTGTTTCTAAAAATGTATGATTTAAGGCAGATTGTTGGAAATCAGTCAGTATCACAGTAGAAAATACCTCATTGTGGTTCACTCGTCCAAAGTTTCAGTGGGGACCTGCAACGAAAAATTGAGGATATTGGGTTCATAGAATGTTGGAACGTGGCTATGCATACATTAAACCACATGTTCTCCTCATGCTGTTTCTAAAAATGTATGATTTAAGGCAGATTGTTGGAAATCAGTCAGTATCACAGTAGAAAATACCTCATTGTGGTTCACTCGTCCAAAGTTTCAGTGGGGACCTGCAACGAAAAATTGAGGATATTGGGTTCATAGAATGTTGGAACATGGCTATGCATACATTAAACCACATGTTCTCCTCATGCTGTTTCTAAAAATGTATGATTTAAGGCAGATTGTTGGAAATCAGTCAGTATCACAGTAGAAAATACCTCATTGTGGTTCACTCGTCCAAAGTTTCAGTGGGGACCTGCAACGAAAAATTGAGGATATTGGGTTCATAGAATGTTGGAACATGGCTATGCATACATTAAACCACATGTTCTCCTCATGCTGTTTCTAAAAATGTATGATTTAAGGCAGATTGTTGGAAATCACTCAGTATCACAGTAGAAAATACCTCAGTGTGGTTCACTCGTCCAAAGTTTCAGTGGGGACCTGCAACGAAAAATTGAGGATATTGGGTTCATAGAATGTTGGAACATGGCTATGCATACATTAAACCACATGTTCTCCTCATGCTGTTTCTAAAAATGTATGATTTAAGGCAGATTGTTGGAAATCAGTCAGTATCACAGTAGAAAATACCTCATTGTGGTTCACTCGTCCAAAGTTTCAGTGGGGACCTGCAACGAAAAATTGAGGATATTGGGTTCATAGAATGTTGGAACGTGGCTATGCATACATTAAACCACATGTTCTCCTCATGCTGTTTCTAAAAATGTATGATTTAAGGCAGATTGTTGGAAATCAGTCAGTATCACAGTAGAAAATACCTCATTGTGGTTCACTCGTCCAAAGTTTCAGTGGGGACCTGCAACGAAAAATTGAGGATATTGGGTTCATAGAATGTTGGAACATGGCTATGCATACATTAAACCACATGTTCTCCTCATGCTGTTTCTAAAAATGTATGATTTAAGGCAGATTGTTGGAAATCAGTCAGTATCACAGTAGAAAATACCTCATTGTGGTTCACTCGTCCAAAGTTTCAGTGGGGACCTGCAACGAAAAATTGAGGATATTGGGTTCATAGAATGTTGGAACGTGGCTATGCATACATTAAACCACATGTTCTCCTCATGCTGTTTCTAAAAATGTATGATTTAAGGCAGATTGTTGGAAATCAGTCAGTATCACAGTAGAAAATACCTCATTGTGGTTCACTCGTCCAAAGTTTCAGTGGGGACCTGCAACGAAAAATTGAGGATATTGGGTTCATAGAATGTTGGAACGTGGCTATGCATACATTAAACCACATGTTCTCCTCATGCTGTTTCTAAAAATGTATGATTTAAGGCAGATTGTTGGAAATCAGTCAGTATCACAGTAGAAAATACCTCATTGTGGTTCACTTGTCCAAAGTTTCAGTGGGGACCTGCAACGAAAAATTGAGGATATTGGGTTCATAGAATGTTGGAACGTGGCTATGCATACATTAAACCACATGTTCTCCTCATGCTGTTTCTAAAAATGTATGATTTAAGGCAGATTGTTGGAAATCAGTCAGTATCACAGTAGAAAATACCTCATTGTGGTTCACTCGTCCAAAGTTTCAGTGGGGACCTGCAACGAAAAATTGAGGATATTGGGTTCATAGAATGTTGGAACGTGGCTATGCATACATTAAACCACATGTTCTCCTCATGCTGTTTCTAAAAATGTATGATTTAAGGCAGATTGTTGGAAATCAGTCAGTATCACAGTAGAAAATACCTCATTGTGGTTCACTCGTCCAAAGTTTCAGTGGGGACCTGCAACGAAAAATTGAGGATATTGGGTTCATAGAATGTTGGAACGTGGCTATGCATACATTAAACCACATGTTCTCCTCATGCTGTTTCTAAAAATGTATGATTTAAGGCAGATTGTTGGAAATCAGTCAGTATCACAGTAGAAAATACCTCATTGTGGTTCACTCGTCCAAAGTTTCAGTGGGGACCTGCAACGAAAAATTGAGGATATTGGGTTCATAGAATGTTGGAACGTGGCTATGCATACATTAAACCACATGTTCTCCTCATGCTGTTTCTAAAAATGTATGATTTAAGGCAGATTGTTGGAAATCAGTCAGTATCACAGTAGAAAATACCTCATTGTGGTTCACTCGTCCAAAGTTTCAGTGGGGACCTGCAACGAAAAATTGAGGATATTGGGTTCATAGAATGTTGGAACGTGGCTATGCATACATTAAACCACATGTTCTCCTCATGCTGTTTCTAAAAATGTATGATTTAAGGCAGATTGTTGGAAATCAGTCAGTATCACAGTAGAAAATACCTCATTGTGGTTCACTCGTCCAAAGTTTCAGTGGGGACCTGCAACGAAAAATTGAGGATATTGGGTTCATAGAATGTTGGAACGTGGCTATGCATACATTAAACCACATGTTCTCCTCATGCTGTTTCTAAAAATGTATGATTTAAGGCAGATTGTTGGAAATCAGTCAGTATCACAGTAGAAAATACCTCATTGTGGTTCACTCGTCCAAAGTTTCAGTGGGGACCTGCAACGAAAAATTGAGGATATTGGGTTCATAGAATGTTGGAACGTGGCTATGCATACATTAAACCACATGTTCTCCTCATGCTGTTTCTAAAAATGTATGATTTAAGGCAGATTGTTGGAAATCAGTCAGTATCACAGTAGAAAATACCTCAGTGTGGTTCACTCGTCCAAAGTTTCAGTGGGGACCTGCAACGAAAAATTGAGGATATTGGGTTCATAGAATGTTGGAACGTGGCTATGCATACATTAAACCACATGTTCTCCTCATGCTGTTTCTAAAAATGTATGATTTAAGGCAGATTGTTGGAAATCAGTCAGTATCACAGTAGAAAATACCTCATTGTGGTTCACTCGTCCAAAGTTTCAGTGGGGACCTGCAACGAAAAATTGAGGATATTGGGTTCATAGAATGTTGGAACGTGGCTATGCATACATTAAACCACATGTTCTCCTCATGCTGTTTCTAAAAATGTATGATTTAAGGCAGATTGTTGGAAATCAGTCAGTATCACAGTAGAAAATACCTCATTGTGGTTCACTCGTCCAAAGTTTCAGTGGGGACCTGCAACGAAAAATTGAGGATATTGGGTTCATAGAATGTTGGAACGTGGCTATGCATACATTAAACCACATGTTCTCCTCATGCTGTTTCTAAAAATGTATGATTTAAGGCAGATTGTTGGAAATCAGTCAGTATCACAGTAGAAAATACCTCATTGTGGTTCACTCGTCCAAAGTTTCAGTGGGGACCTGCAACGAAAAATTGAGGATATTGGGTTCATAGAATGTTGGAACGTGGCTATGCATACATTAAACCACATGTTCTCCTCATGCTGTTTCTAAAAATGTATGATTTAAGGCAGATTGTTGGAAATCAGTCAGTATCACAGTAGAAAATACCTCATTGTGGTTCACTCGTCCAAAGTTTCAGTGGGGACCTGCAACGAAAAATTGAGGATATTGGGTTCATAGAATGTTGGAACGTGGCTATGCATACATTAAACCACATGTTCTCCTCATGCTGTTTCTAAAAATGTATGATTTAAGGCAGATTGTTGGAAATCAGTCAGTATCACAGTAGAAAATACCTCATTGTGGTTCACTCGTCCAAAGTTTCAGTGGGGACCTGCAACGAAAAATTGAGGATATTGGGTTCATAGAATGTTGGAACGTGGCTATGCATACATTAAACCACATGTTCTCCTCATGCTGTTTCTAAAAATGTATGATTTAAGGCAGATTGTTGGAAATCAGTCAGTATCACAGTAGAAAATACCTCAGTGTGGTTCACTCGTCCAAAGTTTCAGTGGGGACCTGCAACGAAAAATTGAGGATATTGGGTTCATAGAATGTTGGAACGTGGCTATGCATACATTAAACCACATGTTCTCCTCATGCTGTTTCTAAAAATGTATGATTTAAGGCAGATTGTTGGAAATCAGTCAGTATCACAGTAAAAAATACCTCATTGTGGTTCACTCGTCCAAAGTTTCAGTGGGGACCTGCAACGAAAAATTGAGGATATTGGGTTCATAGAATGTTGGAACGTGGCTATGCATACATTAAACCACATGTTCTCCTCATGCTGTTTCTAAAAATGTATGATTTAAGGCAGATTGTTGGAAATCAGTCACTATCACAGATGAAAATACCTCAGTGTGGTTCACTCGTCCAAAGTTTCAGTGGGGACCTGCAACGAAAAATTGAGGATATTGGGTTCATAGAATGTTGGAACGTGGCTATGCATACATTAAACCACATGTTCTCCTCATGCTGTTTCTAAAAATGTATGATTTAAGGCAGATTGTTGGAAATCAGTCAGTATCACAGTAGAAAATTCCTCAGTGTGGTTCACTCGTCCAAAGTTTCAGTGGGGACCTGCAACGAAAAATTGAGGATATTGGGTTCATAGAATGTTGGAACGTGGCTATGCATACATTAAACCACATGTTCTCCTCATGCTGTTTCTAAAAATGTATGATTTAAGGCAGATTGTTGGAAATCAGTCAGTATCACAGTAGAAAATACCTCATTGTGGTTCACTCGTCCAAAGTTTCAGTGGGGACCTGCAACGAAAAATTGAGGATATTGGGTTCATAGAATGTTGGAACGTGGCTATGCATACATTAAACCACATGTTCTCCTCATGCTGTTTCTAAAAATGTATGATTTAAGGCAGATTGTTGGAAATCAGTCAGTATCACAGTAGAAAATACCTCAGTGTGGTTCACTCGTCCAAAGTTTCAGTGGGGACCTGCAACGAAAAATTGAGGATATTGGGTTCATAGAATGTTGGAACGTGGCTATGCATACATTAAACCACATGTTCTCCTCATGCTGTTTCTAAAAATGTATGATTTAAGGCAGATTGTTGGAAATCAGTCAGTATCACAGTAGAAAATACCTCAGTGTGGTTCACTCGTCCAAAGTTTCAGTGGGGACCTGCAACGAAAAATTGAGGATATTGGGTTCATAGAATGTTGGAACGTGGCTATGCATACATTAAACCACATGTTCTCCTCATGCTGTTTCTAAAAATGTATGATTTAAGGCAGATTGTTGGAAATCAGTCAGTATCACAGTAGAAAATACCTCATTGTGGTTCACTCGTCCAAAGTTTCAGTGGGGACCTGCAACGAAAAATTGAGGATATTGGGTTCATAGAATGTTGGAACGTGGCTATGCATACATTAAACCACATGTTCTCCTCATGCTGTTTCTAAAAATGTATGATTTAAGGCAGATTGTTGGAAATCAGTCAGTATCACAGTAGAAAATACCTCAGTGTGGTTCACTCGTCCAAAGTTTCAGTGGGGACCTGCAACGAAAAATTGAGGATATTGGGTTCATAGAATGTTGGAACGTGGCTATGCATACATTAAACCACATGTTCTCCTCATGCTGTTTCTAAAAATGTATGATTTAAGGCAGATTGTTGGAAATCAGTCAGTATCACAGTAGAAAATACCTCATTGTGGTTCACTCGTCCAAAGTTTCAGTGGGGACCTGCAACGAAAAATTGAGGATATTGGGTTCATAGAATGTTGGAACGTGGCTATGCATACATTAAACCACATGTTCTCCTCATGCTGTTTCTAAAAATGTATGATTTAAGGCAGATTGTTGGAAATCAGTCAGTATCACAGTAGAAAATACCTCAGTGTGGTTCACTCGTCAACAGTTTCAGTGGGGACCTGCAACGAAAAATTGAGGATATTGGGTTCATAGAATGTTGGAACGTGGCTATGCATACATTAAACCACATGTTCTCCTCATGCTGTTTCTAAAAATGTATGATTTAAGGCAGATTGTTGGAAATCAGTCAGTATCACAGTAGAAAATACCTCATTGTGGTTCACTCGTCCAAAGTTTCAGTGGGGACCTGCAACGAAAAATTGAGGATATTGGGTTCATAGAATGTTGGAACGTGGCTATGCATACATTAAACCACATGTTCTCCTCATGCTGTTTCTAAAAATGTATGATTTAAGGCAGATTGTTGGAAATCAGTCAGTATCACAGTAGAAAATACAGCAGTGTGGTTCACTCGTCCAAAGTTTCAGTGGGGACCTGCAACGAAAAATTGAGGATATTGGGTTCATAGAATATATGAACGTAGCTGGGAATAGATTTAACAACATGTTGTGCTCTTGGTGTTTCTAAAAATGTATGATTTAAGGCAGATTGTTGGAAATCAGTCAGTATCACACAGTAGAAAATACCTCAGTGTGGTTCACTCGTCCAAAGTTTCAGTGGGGACCTGCAACGAAAAATTGAGGATATTGGGTATTAGAATGTTGGAACGTGGCTATGCATACATTAAACCACATGTTCTCCTCATGCTGTTTCTAAAAATGTATGATTTAAGGCAGATTGTTGGAAATCGCTCAGTATCACAGTAGAAAATACCTCATTGTGGTTCACTCGTCCAAAGTTTCAGTGGGGACCTGCAACGAAAATTGAGGATATTGGGTTCATAGAATGTTGGAACGTGGCCATGCATACATTAAACCACATGTTCTCCTCATGCTGTTTCCAAAAATGTATGATTTAAGGCAGATTGTAGGAAATCGCTCAGTATCACAGTAGAAAATAACTCAGTGTGGTTCACTCGTCCAAAGTTTCAGTGGGGACCTGCAACGAAAAATTGAGGATATTGGGTTCATAGAATGTTGGAACGTGGCTATGCATACATTAAACCACATGTTCTCCTCATGCTGTTTCTAAAAATGTATGATTTAAGGCAGATTGTTGGAAATCAGTCAGTGTGGTTCACTCGTCCAAAGTTTCAGTGGGGACCTGCAACGAAAAATTGAGGATATTGGGTTCATAGAATGTTGGAACGTGGCTATGCATACATTAAACCACATGTTCTCCTCATGCTGTTTCTAAAAATGTATGATTTAAGGCAGATTGTTGGAAATCAGTCAGTATCACAGAAGAAAATACCTCAGTGTGGTTCACTCGTCCAAAGTTTCAGTGGGGACCTGCAACGAAAAATTGAGGATATTGGGTTCATAGAATGTTGAACGTGGCTATGCATACATTAAACCACATGTTCTCCTCATGCTGTTTCTAAAAATGTATGATTTAAGGCAGATTGTTGGAAATCAGTCAGTATCACAGTAGAAAATACCTCATTGTGGTTCACTCGTCCAAAGTTTCAGTGGGGACCTGCAACGAAAAATTGAGGATATTGGGTTCATAGAATGTTGGAACGTGGCTATGCATACATTAAACCACATGTTCTCCTCATGCTGTTTCTAAAAATGTATGATTTAAGGCAGATTGTTGGAAATCAGTCAGTATCACAGTAGAAAATACCTCAGTGTGGTTCACTCGTCCAAAGTTTCAGTGGGGACCTGCAACGAAAAATTGAGGATATTGGGTTCATAGAATGTTGGAACGTGGCTATGCATACATTAAACCACATGTTCTCCTCATGCTGTTTCTAAAAATGTATGATTTAAGGCAGATTGTTGGAAATCAGTCAGTGTCACAGTAGAAAATAGCTCAGTGTGGTTCAATCGTCCAAAGTTTCAGTGGGGGACCTGCAACGAAAAATTGAGGATATTGGGTTCATAGAATGTTGGAACGTGGCTATGCATACATTAAACCACATGTTCTCCTCATGCTGTTTCTAAAAATGTATGATTTAAGGCAGATTGTTGGAAATCAGTCAGTATCACAATAGAAAATACCTCAGTGTGGTTCACTCGTCCAAAGTTTCAGTGGGGACCTGCAACGAAAAATTGAGGATATTGGGTTCATAGAATGTTGGAACGTGGCTATGCATACATTAAACCACATGTTCTCCTCATGCTGTTTCTAAAAATGTATGATTTAAGGCAGATTGTTGGAAATCAGTCAGTATCACAGTAGAAAATACCTCAGTGTGGTTCACTCGTCCAAAGTTTCAGTGGGGACCTGCAACGAAAAATTGAGGATATTGGGTTCATAGAATGTTGGAACGTGGCTATGCATACATTAAACCACATGTTCTCCTCATGCTGTTTCTAAAAATGTATGATTTAAGGCAGATTGTTGGAAATCAGTCAGTATCACAGTAGAAAATACCTCAGTGTGGTTCACTCGTCCAAAGTTTCAGTGGGGACCTGCAACGAAAAATTGAGGATATTGGGTTCATAGAATGTTGGAACGTGGCTATGCATACATTAAACCACATGTTCTCCTCATGCTGTTTCTAAAAATGTATGATTTAAGGCAGATTGTTGGAAATCAGTCAGTATCACAGTAGAAAATACCTCAGTGTGGTTCACTCGTCCAAAGTTTCAGTGGGGACCTGCAACGAAAAATTGAGGATATTGGGTTCATAGAATGTTGGAACGTGGCTATGCATACATTAAACCACATGTTCTCCTCATGCTGTTTCTAAAAATGTATGATTTAAGGCAGATTGTTGGAAATCAGTCAGTATCACAGTAGAAAATACCTCATTGTGGTTCACTCGTCCAAAGTTTCAGTGGGGACCTGCAACGAAAAATTGAGGATATTGGGTTCATAGAATGTTTGGAACGTGGCTATGCATACATTAAACCACATGTTCTCCTCATGCTGTTTCTAAAAATGTATGATTTAAGGCAGATTGTTGGAAATCACTCAGTATCACAGTAGAAAATACCTCATTGTGGTTCACTCGTCCAAAGTTTCAGTGGGGACCTGCAACGAAAAATTGAGGATATTGGGTTCATAGAATGTTGGAACGTGGCTATGCATACATTAAACCACATGTTCTCCTCATGCTGTTTCTAAAAATGTATGATTTAAGGCAGATTGTTGGAAATCAGTCAGTATCACAGTAGAAAATACCTCATTGTGGTTCACTCGTCCAAAGTTTCAGTGGGGACCTGCAACGAAAAATTGAGGATATTGGGTTCATAGAATGTTGGAACGTGGCTATGCATACATTAAACCACATGTTCTCCTCATGCTGTTTCTAAAAATGTATGATTTAAGGCAGATTGTTGGAAATCAGTCAGTATCACAGTAGAAAATACCTCATTGTGGTTCAATCGTCCAAAAGTTTCAGTGGGGACCTGCAACGAAAAATTGAGGATATTGGGTTCATAGAATGTTGGAACGTGGCTATGCATACATTAAACCACATGTTCTCCTCATGCTGTTTCTAAAAATGTATGATTTAAGGCAGATTGTTGGAAATCAGTCAGTTTCACAGTAAAAAATACCTCAGTGTGGTTCACTCGTCCAAAGTTTCAGTGGGGACCTGCAACGAAAAATTGAGGATATTGGGTTCATAGAATGTTGGAACGTGGCTATGCATACATTAAACCACATGTTCTCCTCATGCTGTTTCTAAAAATGTATGATTTAAGGCAGATTGTTGGAAATCAGTCAGTATCACAGTAGAAAATACCTCAGTGTGGTTCACTCGTCCAAAGTTTCAGTGGGGACCTGCAACGAAAAATTGAGGATATTGGGTTCATAGAATGTTGGAACGTGGCTATGCATACATTAAACCACATGTTCTCCTCATGCTGTTTCTAAAAATGTATGATTTAAGGCAGATTGTTGGAAATCAGTCAGTATCACAGTAAAAATACCTCAGTGTGGTTCACTCGTCCAAAGTTTCAGTGGGGACCTGCAACGAAAAATTGAGGATATTGGGTTCATAGAATGTTGGAACGTGGCTATGCATACATTAAACCACATGTTCTCCTCATGCTGTTTCTAAAAATGTATGATTTAAGGCAGATTGTTGGAATTAAGTCAGTATTGCAGAGAAAAATACCTCAGTGTGGTTCACTCGTCCAAAGTTTCAGTGGGGACCTGCAACGAAAAATTGAGGATATTGGGTTCATAGAATGTTGGAACGTGGCTATGCATACATTAAACCACATGTTCTCCTCATGCTGTTTCTAAAAATGTATGATTTAAGGCAGATTGTTGGAAATCAGTCAGTATCACAGTAGAAAATACCTCAGTGTGGTTCACTCGTCCAAAGTTTCAGTGGGGACCTGCAACGAAAAATTGAGGATATTGGGTTCATAGAATGTTGGAACGTGGCTATGCATACATTAAACCACATGTTCTCCTCATGCTGTTTCTAAAAATGTATGATTTAAGGCAGATTGTTGGAAATCAGTCAGTATCACAGTAGAAAATACCTCAGTGTGGTTCACTCGTCCAAAGTTTCAGTGGGGACCTGCAACGAAAAATTGAGGATATTGGGTTCATAGAATGTTGGAACGTGGCTATGCATACATTAAACCACATGTTCTCCTCATGCTGTTTCTAAAAATGTATGATTTAAGGCAGATTGTTGGAAATCAGTCAGTATCACAGTACAAAAATACCTCAGTGTGGTTCACTCGTCCAAAGTTTCAGTGGGGACCTGCAACGAAAAATTGAGGATATTGGGTTCATAGAATGTTGGAACGTGGCTATGCATACATTAAACCACATGTTCTCCTCATGCTGTTTCTAAAAATGTATGATTTAAGGCAGATTGTTGGAAATCAGTCAGTATCACAGTAGAAAATACCTCAGTGTGGTTCACTTGTCCAAAGTTTCAGTGGGGACCTGCAACGAAAAATTGAGGATATTGGGTTCATAGAATGTTGGAACGTGGCTATGCATACATTAAACCACATGTTCTCCTCATGCTGTTTCTAAAAATGTATGATTTAAGGCAGATTGTTGGAAATCAGTCAGTATCACAGTAGAAAATACCTCATTGTGGTTCACTCGTCCAAAGTTTCAGTGGGGACCTGCAACGAAAAAATGAGGATATTGGGTTCATAGAATGTTGGAACGTGGCTATGCATACATTAAACCACATGTTCTCCTCATGCTGTTTCTAAAAATGTATGATTTAAGGCAGATTGTTGGAAATCAGTCAGTATCACAGTAGAAAATACCTCATTGTGGTTCACTTGTCCAAAGTTTCAGTGGGGACCTGCAACGAAAAATTGAGGATATTGGGTTCATAGAATGTTGGAACGTGGCTATGCATACATTAAACCACATGTTCTCCTCATGCTGTTTCTAAAAATGTATGATTTAAGGCAGATTGTTGGAAATCAGTCAGTATCACAGTAGAAAATACCTCATTGTGGTTCACTTGTCCAAAGTTTCAGTGGGGACCTGCAACGAAAAATTGAGGATATTGGGTTCATAGAATGTTGGAACGTGGCTATGCATACATTAAACCACATGTTCTCCTCATGCTGTTTCTAAAAATGTATGATTTAAGGCAGATTGTTGGAAATCAGTCAGTATCACAGTAGAAAATACCTCAGTGTGGTTCACTCGTCCAAAGTTTCAGTGGGGACCTGCAACGAAAAATTGAGGATATTGGGTTCATAGAATGTTGGAACGTGGCTATGCATACATTAAACCACATGTTCTCCTCATGCTGTTTCTAAAAATGTATGATTTAAGGCAGATTGTTGGAAATCAGTCAGTATCACAGTAGAAAATACCTCATTGTGGTTCACTCGTCCAAAGTTTCAGTGGGTGGGGACCTGCAACGAAAAATTGAGGATATTGGGTTCATAGAATGTTGGAACGTGGCTATGCATACATTAAACCACATGTTCTCCTCATGCTGTTTCTAAAAATGTATGATTTAAAGCAGATTGTTGGAAATCACACAGTATCACAGTAGAAAATACCTCAGTGTGGTTCACTCGTCCAAAGTTTCAGTGGGGACCTGCAACGAAAAATTGAGGATATTGGGTTCATAGAATGTTGGAACGTGGCTATGCATACATTAAACCACATGTTCTCCTCATGCTGTTTCTAAAAATGTATGATTTAAGGCAGATTGTTGGAAATCAGTAAATATCAGAGTAAAAGATACCTCAGTGTGGTTCACTCGTCCAAAGTTTCAGTGGGGACCTGCAACGAAAAATTGAGGATATTGGGTTCATAGAATGTTGGAACGTGGCTATGCATACATTAAACCACATGTTCTCCTCATGCTGTTTCTAAAAAAGTATGAAGTAAGGCAGAATGTTGGAAATCACTAAGTATAAAAGTAGAAAATACCTCATTGTGGTTCACTCGTCCAAAGTTTCAGTGGGGACCTGCAACGAAAAATTGAGGATATTGGGTTCATAGAATGTTGGAACGTGGCTATGCATACATTAAACCACATGTTCTCCTCATGCTGTTTCTAAAAATGTATGATTTAAGGCAGATTGTTGGAAATCAGTCAGTATCACAGTAGAAAATACCTCAGTGTGGTTCACTCGTCCAAAGTTTCAGTGGGGACCTGCAACGAAAAATTGAGGATATTGGGTTCATAGAATGTTGGAACGTGGCTATGCATACATTAAACCACATGTTCTCCTCATGCTGTTTCTAAAAATGTATGATTTAAGGCAGATTGTTGGAAATCAGTCAGTATCACAGTAGTAAAATACCTCAGTGTGGTTCACTCGTCCAAAGTTTCAGTGGGGACCTGCAACGAAAAATTGAGGATATTGGGTTCATAGAATGTTGGAACGTGGCTATGCATACATTAAACCACATGTTCTCCTCATGCTGTTTCTAAAAATGTATGATTTAAGGCAGATTGTTGGAAATCAGTCAGTATCACAGTAGAAAATACCTCATTGTGGTTCACTCGTCCAAAGTTTCAGTGGGGACCTGCAACGAAAAATTGAGGATATTGGGTTCATAGAATGTTGGAACGTGGCTATGCATACATTAAACCACATGTTCTCCTCATGCTGTTTCTAAAAATGTATGATTTAAGGCAGATTGTTGGAAATCAGTCAGTATCACAGTAGAAAATACCTCAGTGTGGTTCACTCGTCCAAAGTTTCAGTGGGGACCTGCAACGAAAAATTGAGGATATTGGGTTCATAGAATGTTGGAACGTGGCTATGCATACATTAAACCACATGTTCTCCTCATGCTGTTTCTAAAAATGTATGATTTAAGGCAGATTGTTGGAAATCAGTCAGTATCACAGTAGAAAATACCTCAGTGTGGTTCACTCGTCCAAAGTTTCAGTGGGGACCTGCAACGAAAAATTGAGGATATTGGGTTCATAGAATGTTGGAACGTGGCTATGCATACATTAAACCACATGTTCTCCTCATGCTGTTTCTAAAAATGTATGATTTAAGGCAGATTGTTGGAAATCAGTCAGTATCACAGTAGAAAATACCTCAGTGTGGTTCACTCGTCCAAAGTTTCAGTGGGGACCTGCAACGAAAAATTGAGGATATTGGGTTCATAGAATGTTGGAACGTGGCTATGCATACATTAAACCACATGTTCTCCTCATGCTGTTTCTAAAAATGTATGATTTAAGGCAGATTGTTGGAAATCAGTCAGTATCACAGTAGAAAATACCTCAGTGTGGTTCACTCGTCAAAGTTTCAGTGGGGACCTGCAACGAAAAATTGAGGATATTGGGTTCATAGAATGTTGGAACGTGGCTATGCATACATTAAACCACATGTTCTCCTCATGCTGTTTCTAAAAATGTATGATTTAAGGCAGATTGTTGGAAATCAGTCAGTATCACAGTAGAAAATACCTCATTGTGGTTCACTCGTCCAAAGTTTCAGTGGGGACCTGCAACGAAAAATTGAGGATATTGGGTTCATAGAATGTTGGAACGTGGCTATGCATACATTAAACCACATGTTCTCCTCATGCTGTTTCTAAAAATGTATGATTTAAGGCAGATTGTTGGAAATCAGTCAGTATCACAGTAGAAAATACCTCATTGTGGTTCACTCGTCCAAAGTTTCAGTGGGGACCTGCAACGAAAAATTGAGGATATTGGGTTCATAGAATGTTGGAACGTGGCTATGCATACATTAAACCACATGTTCTCCTCATGCTGTTTCTAAAAATGTATGATTTAAGGCAGATTGTTGGAAATCAGTCAGTATCACAGTAGAAAATACCTCAGTGTGGTTCACTCGTCCAAAGTTTCAGTGGGGACCTGCAACGAAAAATTGAGGATATTGGGTTCATAGAATGTTGGAACGTGGCTATGCATACATTAAACCACATGTTCTCCTCATGCTGTTTCTAAAAATGTATGATTTAAGGCAGATTGTTGGAAATCAGTCAGTATCACAGTAGAAAATACCTCAGTGTGGTTCACTCGTCCAAAGTTTCAGTGGGGACCTGCAACGAAAAATTGAGGATATTGGGTTCATAGAATGTTGGAACGTGGCTATGCATACATTAAACCACATGTTCTCCTCATGCTGTTTCTAAAAATGTATGATTTAAGGCAGATTGTTGGAAATCAGTCACTATCACAGTTGAAAATACCTCAGTGTGGTTCACTCGTCCAAAGTTTCAGTGGGGACCTGCAACGAAAAATTGAGGATATTGGGTTCATAGAATGTTGGAACGTGGCTATGCATACATTAAACCACATGTTCTCCTCATGCTGTTTCTAAAAATGTATGATTTAAGGCAGATTGTTGGAAATCAATCAGTATCACAGTAGAAAATACCTCAGTGTGGTTCACTCGTCCAAAGTTTCAGTGGGGACCTGCAACGAAAAATTGAGGATATTGGGTTCATAGAATGTTGGAACGTGGCTATGCATACATTAAACCACATGTTCTCCTCATGCTGTTTCTAAAAATGTATGATTTAAGGCAGATTGTTGGAAATCATTCAGTATCACAGTAGAAAATACCTCAGTGTGGTTCACTCGTCCAAAGTTTCAGTGGGGACCTGCAACGAAAAATTGAGGATATTGGGTTCATAGAATGTTGGAACGTGGCTATGCATACATTAAACCACATGTTCTCCTCATGCTGTTTCTAAAAATGTATGATTTAAGGCAGATTGTTGGAAATCTGTCAGTATCACAGCTCAACATACCTCATTGTGGTTCACTCGTCCAAAGTTTCAGTGGGGACCTGCAACGAAAAATTGAGGATATTGGGTTCATAGAATGTTGGAACGTGGCTATGCATACATTAAACCACATGTTCTCCTCATGCTGTTTCTAAAAATGTATGATTTAAGGCAGATTGTTGGAAATCAGTCAGTATCACAGTAGAAAATACCTCATTGTGGTTCACTCGTCCAAAGTTTCAGTGGGGACCTGCAACGAAAAATTGAGGATATTGGGTTCATAGAATGTTGGAACGTGGCTATGCATACATTAAACCACATGTTCTCCTCATGCTGTTTCTAAAAATGTATGATTTAAGGCAGATTGTTGGAAATCACCCACTATCACTTTAGAAAATACCTCAGTGTGGTTCATTCGTCCAAAGTTTCAGTGGGGACCTGCAACGAAAAATTGAGGATATTGGGTTCATAGAATGTTGGAACGTGGCTATGCATACATTAAACCACATGTTCTCCTCATGCTGTTTCTAAAAATGTATGATTTAAGGCAGATTGTTGGAAATCAGTCACTATTACAGTAGAAAATACCTCAGTGTGGTTCACTCGTCCAAAGTTTCAGTGGGGACCTGCAACGAAAAATTGAGGATATTGGGTTCATAGAATGTTGGAACGTGGCTATGCATACATTAAACCACATGTTCTCCTCATGCTGTTTCTAAAAATGTATGATTTAAGGCAGATTGTTGGAAATCAGTCAGTATCACAGTAGATATTACCTCAGTGTGGTTCACTCGTCCAAAGTTTCAGTGGGGACCTGCAACGAAAAATTGAGGATATTGGGTTCATAGAATGTTGGAACGTGGCTATGCATACATTAAACCACATGTTCTCCTCATGCTGTTTCTAAAAATGTATGATTTAAGGCAGATTGTTGGAAATCAGTCACTATCACAGATGAAAATACCTCAGTGTGGTTCACTCGTCCAAAGTTTCAGTGGGGACCTGCAACGAAAAATTGAGGATATTGGGTTCATAGAATGTTGGAACGTGGCTATGCATACATTAAACCACATGTTCTCCTCATGCTGTTTCTAAAAATGTATGATTTAAGGCAGATTGTTGGAAATCAGTCAGTATCACAGTAGAAAATACCTCAGTGTGGTTCACTCGTCCAAAGTTTCAGTGGGGACCTGCAACGAAAAATTGAGGATATTGGGTTCATAGAATGTTGGAACGTGGCTATGCATACATTAAACCACATGTTCTCCTCATGCTGTTTCTAAAAATGTATGATTTAAGGCAGATTGTTGGAAATCAATCAGTATCACAGTAGAAAATACCTCAGTGTGGTTCACTCGTCCAAAGTTTCAGTGGGGACCTGCAACGAAAAATTGAGGATATTGGGTTCATAGAATGTTGGAACGTGGCTATGCATACATTAAACCACATGTTCTCCTCATGCTGTTTCTAAAAATGTATGATTTAAGGCAGATTGTTGGAAATCACTCAGTATCACAGTAGAAAATACCTCATTGTGGTTCACTTGTCCAAAGTTTCAGTGGGGACCTGCAACGAAAAATTGAGGATATTGGGTTCATAGAATGTTGGAACGTGGCTATGCATACATTAAACCACATGTTCTCCTCATGCTGTTTCTAAAAATGTATGATTTAAGGCAGATTGTTGGAAATCAGTCACTATCACAGTAGAAAATACCTCAGTGTGGTTCACTCGTCCAAAGTTTCAGTGGGGACCTGCAACGAAAAATTGAGGATATTGGGTTCATAGAATGTTGGAACGTGGCTATGCATACATTAAACCACATGTTCTCCTCATGCTGTTTCTAAAAATGTATGATTTAAGGCAGATTGTTGGAAATCAGTCAGTCACAGAGTAAAAAATACCTCAGTGTGGTTCACTTGTCCAAAGTTTCAGTGGGGACCTGCAACGAAAAATTGAGGATATTGGGTTCATAGAATGTTGGAACGTGGCTATGCATACATTAAACCACATGTTCTCCTCATGCTGTTTCTAAAAATGTATGATTTAAGGCAGATTGTTGGAAATCAGTCAGTATCACAGTAGAAAATACCTCAGTGTGGTTCACTCGTCCAAAGTTTCAGTGGGGACCTGCAACGAAAAATTGAGGATATTGGGTTCATAGAATGTTGGAACGTGGCTATGCATACATTAAACCACATGTTCTCCTCATGCTGTTTCTAAAAATGTATGATTTAAGGCAGATTGTTGGAAATCAGTCAGTATCACAGTACAAAATACCTCAGTGTGGTTCACTCGTCCAAAGTTTCAGTGGGGACCTGCAACGAAAAATTGAGGATATTGGGTTCATAGAATGTTGGAACGTGGCTATGCATACATTAAACCACATGTTCTCCTCATGCTGTTTCTAAAAATGTATGATTTAAGGCAGATTGTTGGAAATCAGTCAGTATCACAGTAGAAAATACCTCATTGTGGTTCACTCGTCCAAAGTTTCAGTGGGGACCTGCAACGAAAAATTGAGGATATTGGGTTCATAGAATGTTGGAACGTGGCTATGCATACATTAAACCACATGTTCTCCTCATGCTGTTTCTAAAAATGTATGATTTAAGGCAGATTGTTGGAAATCAGTCAGTATCACAGTAAAAATACCTCAGTGTGGTTCACTTGTCCAAAGTTTCAGTGGGGACCTGCAACGAAAAATTGAGGATATTGGGTTCATAGAATGTTGGAACGTGGCTATGCATACATTAAACCACATGTTCTCCTCATGCTGTTTCTAAAAATGTATGATTTAAGGCAGATTGTTGGAAATCAGTCAGTATCACAGTAGAAAATACCTCAGTGTGGTTCACTTGTCAACAGTTTCTGTGGGGACCTGCAACGAAAAATTGAGGATATTGGGTTCATAGAATGTTGGAACGTGGCTATGCATACATTAAACCACATGTTCTCCTCATGCTGTTTCTAAAAATGTATGATTTAAGGCAGATTGTTGGAAATCAGTCAGTATCACAATAGAAAATACCTCAGTGTGGTTCACTCGTCCAAAGTTTCAGTGGGGACCTGCAACGAAAAATTGAGGATATTGGGTTCATAGAATGTTGGAACGTGGCTATGCATACATTAAACCACATGTTCTCCTCATGCTGTTTCTAAAAATGTATGATTTAAGGCAGATTGTTGGAAATCAGTCAGTATCACAGTAGAAAATACCTCAGTGTGGTTCACTCGTCCAAAGTTTCAGTGGGGACCTGCAACGAAAAATTGAGGATATTGGGTTCATAGAATGTTGGAACGTGGCTATGCATACATTAAACCACATGTTCTCCTCATGCTGTTTCTAAAAATGTATGATTTAAGGCAGATTGTTGGAAATCAGTCACTATCACAGTAGAAAATACCTCAGTGTGGTTCACTCGTCCAAAGTTTCAGTGGGGACCTGCAACGAAAAATTGAGGATATTGGGTTCATAGAATGTTGGAACGTGGCTATGCATACATTAAACCACATGTTCTCCTCATGCTGTTTCTAAAAATGTATGATTTAAGGCAGATTGTTGGAAATCAGTCACTATCACAGTAGAAAATACCTCAGTGTGGTTCACTCGTCCAAAGTTTCAGTGGGGACCTGCAACGAAAAATTGAGGATATTGGGTTCATAGAATGTTGGAACGTGGCTATGCATACATTAAACCACATGTTCTCCTCATGCTGTTTCTAAAAATGTATGATTTAAGGCAGATTGTTGGAAATCAGTCAGTATCACAGATGAAAATACCTCAGTGTGGTTCACTCGTCCAAAGTTTCAGTGGGGACCTGCAACGAAAAATTGAGGATATTGGGTTCATAGAATGTTGGAACGTGGCTATGCATACATTAAACCACATGTTCTCCTCATGCTGTTTCTAAAAATGTATGATTTAAGGCAGATTGTTGGAAATCACTCAGTATCACAGTAGAAAATACCTCAGTGTGGTTCACTGGTCCAAAGTTTCAGTGGGGACCTGCAACGAAAAATTGAGGATATTGGGTTCATAGAATGTTGGAACGTGGCTATGCATACATTAAACCACATGTTCTCCTCATGCTGTTTCTAAAAATGTATGATTTAAGGCAGATTGTTGGAAATCAGTCAGTGTCACAGTAGAAAATACCTCAGTGTGGTTCACTCGTCCAAAGTTTCAGTGGGGACCTGCAACGAAAAATTGAGGATATTGGGTTCATAGAATGTTGGAACGTGGCTATGCATACATTAAACCACATGTTCTCCTCATGCTGTTTCTAAAAATGTATGATTTAAGGCAGATTGTTGGAAATCAGTCAGTATCACAGTACAAATTACCTCAGTGTGGTTCACTCGTCCAAAGTTTCAGTGGGGACCTGCAACGAAAAATTGAGGATATTGGGTTCATAGAATGTTGGAACGTGGCTATGCATACATTAAACCACATGTTCTCCTCATGCTGTTTCTAAAAATGTATGATTTAAGGCAGATTGTTGGAAATCAGTCAGTATCACAGTAAAAATACCTCAGTGTGGTTCACTCGTCCAAAGTTTCAGTGGGGACCTGCAACGAAAAATTGAGGATATTGGGTTCATAGAATGTTGGAACGTGGCTATGCATACATTAAACCACATGTTCTCCTCATGCTGTTTCTAAAAATGTATGATTTAAGGCAGATTGTTGGAAATCAGTCAGTATCACAGTAGAAAATACCTCAGTGTGGTTCACTCGTCCAAAGTTTCAGTGGGGACCTGCAACGAAAAATTGAGGATATTGGGTTCATAGAATGTTGGAACGTGGCTATGCATACATTAAACCACATGTTCTCCTCATGCTGTTTCTAAAAATGTATGATTTAAGGCAGATTGTTGGAAATCAGTCAGTATCACAGTAAAAATACCTCAGTGTGGTTCACTCGTCCCAAAGTTTCAGTGGGGACCTGCAACGAAAAATTGAGGATATTGGGTTCATGGAATGTTGGGGAGTGGCTATGCATACATTAAACCACATGTTCTCCTCATGCTGTTTCTAAAAATGTATGATTTAAGGCAGGGTGTTGGAAGTCAGTCCGTATCAGAGTAGAAAATACCTCAGTGTGGTTCTCTCGTCCAAAGTTTCAGTGGGGACCTGCAACGAAAAATTGAAAAATTGAGGATATTGGGTTCATAGAATGTTGGAACGTGGCTATGCATACATTAAACCACATGTTCTCCTCATGCTGTTTCTAAAAATGTATGATTTAAGGCAGATTGTTGGAAATCAGTCAGTATCACAGTAGAAAATACCTCAGTGTGGTTCACTCGTCCAAAGTTTCAGTGGGGACCTGCAACGAAAAATTGAGGATATTGGGTTCATAGAATGTTGGAACGTGGCTATGCATACATTAAACCACATGTTCTCCTCATGCTGTTTCTAAAAATGTATGATTTAAGGCAGATTGTTGGAAATCAGTCAGTATCACAGTAGAAAATACCTCAGTGTGGTTCACTCGTGTCCAAAGTTTCAGTGGGGACCTGCAACGAAAAATTGAGGATATTGGGTTCATAGAATGTTGGAACGTGGCTATGCATACATTAAACCACATGTTCTCCTCATGCTGTTTCTAAAAATGTATGATTTAAGGCAGATTGTTGGAAATCAGTCAGTATCACAGTAGAAAATACCTCATTGTGGTTCACTCGTCCAAAGTTTCAGTGGGGACCTGCAACGAAAAATTGAGGATATTGGGTTCATAGAATGTTGGAACGTGGCTATGCATACATTAAACCACATGTTCTCCTCATGCTGTTTCTAAAAATGTATGATTTAAGGCAGATTGTTGGAAATCAGTCAGTATCACAGTAGAAAATACCTCAGTGTGGTTCACTCGTCCAAAGTTTCAGTGGGGACCTGCAACGAAAAATTGAGGATATTGGGTTCATAGAATGTTGGAACGTGGCTATGCATACATTAAACCACATGTTCTCCTCATGCTGTTTCTAAAAATGTATGATTTAAGGCAGATTGTTGGAAATCAGTCAGTATCACAGTAGAAAATACCTCATTGTGGTTCACTCGTCCAAAGTTTCAGTGGGGACCTGCAACGAAAAATTGAGGATATTGGGTTCATAGAATGTTGGAACGTGGCTATGCATACATTAAACCACATGTTCTCCTCATGCTGTTTCTAAAAATGTATGATTTAAGGCAGATTGTTGGAAATCACTCAGTATCACAGTAGAAAATACCTCATTGTGGTTCACTTGTCCAAAGTTTCAGTGGGGACCTGCAACGAAAAATTGAGGATATTGGGTTCATAGAATGTTGGAACGTGGCTATGCATACATTAAACCACATGTTCTCCTCATGCTGTTTCTAAAAATGTATGATTTAAGGCAGATTGTTGGAAATCAGTCAGTATCACAGTAGAAAATACCTCAGTGTGGTTCACTTGTCCAAAGTTTCAGTGGGGACCTGCAACGAAAAATTGAGGATATTGGGTTCATAGAATGTTGGAACGTGGCTATGCATACATTAAACCACATGTTCTCCTCATGCTGTTTCTAAAAATGTATGATTTAAGGCAGATTGTTGGAAATCAGTCAGTATCACAGTACAAAATACCTCAGTGTGGTTCACTTGTCCAAAGTTTCAGTGGGGACCTGCAACGAAAAATTGAGGATATTGGGTTCATAGAATGTTGGAACGTGGCTATGCATACATTAAACCACATGTTCTCCTCATGCTGTTTCTAAAAATGTATGATTTAAGGCAGATTGTTGGAAATCAGTCAGTATCACAGTAGAAAATACCTCATTGTGGTTCACTCGTCCAAAGTTTCAGTGGGGACCTGCAACGAAAAATTGAGGATATTGGGTTCATAGAATGTTGGAACGTGGCTATGCATACATTAAACCACATGTTCTCCTCATGCTGTTTCTAAAAATGTATGATTTAAGGCAGATTGTTGGAAATCAGTCAGTATCACAGTAGAAAATACCTCAGTGTGGTTCACTCGTCCAAAGTTTCAGTGGGGACCTGCAACGAAAAATTGAGGATATTGGGTTCATAGAATGTTGGAACGTGGCTATGCATACATTAAACCACATGTTCTCCTCATGCTGTTTCTAAAAATGTATGATTTAAGGCAGATTGTTGGAAATCAGTCAGTATCACAGTAGAAAATACCTCAGTGTGGTTCACTCGTCCAAAGTTTCAGTGGGGACCTGCAACGAAAAATTGAGGATATTGGGTTCATAGAATGTTGGAACGTGGCTATGCATACATTAAACCACATGTTCTCCTCATGCTGTTTCTAAAAATGTATGATTTAAGGCAGATTGTTGGAAATCACTCAGTATCACAGTAGAAAATACCTCAGTGTGGTTCACTCGTCCAAAGTTTCAGTGGGGACCTGCAACGAAAAATTGAGGATATTGGGTTCATAGAATGTTGGAACGTGGCTATGCATACATTAAACCACATGTTCTCCTCATGCTGTTTCTAAAAATGTATGATTTAAGGCAGATTGTTGGAAATCAGTCAGTATCACAGTAGAAAATACCTCATTGTGGTTCACTCGTCCAAAGTTTCAGTGGGGACCTGCAACGAAAAATTGAGGATATTGGGTTCATAGAATGTTGGAACGTGGCTATGCATACATTAAACCACATGTTCTCCTCATGCTGTTTCTAAAAATGTATGATTTAAGGCAGATTGTTGGAAATCAGTCAGTATCACAGTAGAAAATACCTCATTGTGGTTCACTCGTCCAAAGTTTCAGTGGGGACCTGCAACGAAAAATTGAGGATATTGGGTTCATAGAATGTTGGAACGTGGCTATGCATACATTAAACCACATGTTCTCCTCATGCTGTTTCTAAAAATGTATGATTTAAGGCAGATTGTTGGAAATCAGCTCAGTATCACAGTAGAAAATACCTCATTGTGGTTCACTCGTCCAAAGTTTCAGTGGGGACCTGCAACGAAAAATTGAGGATATTGGGTTCATAGAATGTTGGAACGTGGCTATGCATACATTAAACCACATGTTCTCCTCATGCTGTTTCTAAAAATGTATGATTTAAGGCAGATTGTTGGAAATCACTCAGTATCACAGTAGAAAATACCTCATTGTGGTTCACTCGTCCAAAGTTTCAGTGGGGACCTGCAACGAAAAATTGAGGATATTGGGTTCATAGAATGTTGGAACGTGGCTATGCATACATTAAACCACATGTTCTCCTCATGCTGTTTCTAAAAATGTATGATTTAAGGCAGATTGTTGGAAATCAGTCAGTATCACAGTAGAAAATACCTCATTGTGGTTCACTCGTCCAAAGTTTCAGTGGGGACCTGCAACGAAAAATTGAGGATATTGGGTTCATAGAATGTTGGAACGTGGCTATGCATACATTAAACCACATGTTCTCCTCATGCTGTTTCTAAAAATGTATGATTTAAGGCAGATTGTTGGAAATCAGCTCAGTATCACAGTAGAAAATACCTCATTGTGGTTCACTCGTCCAAAGTTTCAGTGGGGACCTGCAACGAAAAATTGAGGATATTGGGTTCATAGAATGTTGGAACGTGGCTATGCATACATTAAACCACATGTTCTCCTCATGCTGTTTCTAAAAATGTATGATTTAAGGCAGATTGTTGGAAATCAGTCAGTATCACAGTAGAAAATACCTCATTGTGGTTCACTCGTCCAAAGTTTCAGTGGGGACCTGCAACGAAAAATTGAGGATATTGGGTTCATAGAATGTTGGAACGTGGCTATGCATACATTAAACCACATGTTCTCCTCATGCTGTTTCTAAAAATGTATGATTTAAGGCAGATTGTTGGAAATCGCTCAGTATCACAGTAGAAAATACCTCATTGTGGTTCACTCGTCCAAAGTTTCAGTGGGGACCTGCAACGAAAAATTGAGGATATTGGGTTCATAGAATGTTGGAACATGGCTATGCATACATTAAACCACATGTTCTCCTCATGCTGTTTCTAAAAATGTATGATTTAAGGCAGATTGTTGGAAATCAGTCAGTATCACAGTAGAAAATACCTCATTGTGGTTCACTCGTCCAAAGTTTCAGTGGGGACCTGCAACGAAAAATTGAGGATATTGGGTTCATAGAATGTTGGAACGTGGCTATGCATACATTAAACCACATGTTCTCCTCATGCTGTTTCTAAAAATGTATGATTTAAGGCAGATTGTTGGAAATATCTCAGTATCACAGTAGAAAATACCTCATTGTGGTTCACTCGTCCAAAGTTTCAGTGGGGACCTGCAACGAAAAATTGAGGATATTGGGTTCATAGAATGTTGGAACGTGGCTATGCATACATTAAACCACATGTTCTCCTCATGCTGTTTCTAAAAATGTATGATTTAAGGCAGATTGTTGGAAATCAGCTCAGTATCACAGTAGAAAATACCTCATTGTGGTTCACTCGTCCAAAGTTTCAGTGGGGACCTGCAACGAAAAATTGAGGATATTGGGTTCAGAGAAATTTTGAACGTGGCTATGCATACATTAAACCACATGTTCTCCTCATGCTGTTTCTAAAAATGTATGATTTAAGGCAGATTGTTGGAAATCAGTCAGTATCACAGTAGAAAATACCTCATTGTGGTTCACTCGTCCAAAGTTTCAGTGGGGACCTGCAACGAAAAATTGAGGATATTGGGTTCATAGAATGTTGGAACGTGGCTATGCATACATTAAACCACATGTTCTCCTCATGCTGTTTCTAAAAATGTATGATTTAAGGCAGATTGTTGGAAATAACTCAGTATCACAGTAGAAAATACCTCATTGTGGTTCACTCGTCCAAAGTTTCAGTGGGGACCTGCAACGAAAAATTGAGGATATTGGGTTCATAGAATGTTGGAACGTGGCTATGCATACATTAAACCACATGTTCTCCTCATGCTGTTTCTAAAAATGTATGATTTAAGGCAGATTGTTGGAAATCAGTCAGTATCACAGTAGAAAATACCTCATTGTGGTTCACTCGTCCAAAGTTTCAGTGGGGACCTGCAACGAAAAATTGAGGATATTGGGTTCATAGAATGTTGGAACGTGGCTATGCATACATTAAACCACATGTTCTCCTCATGCTGTTTCTAAAAATGTATGATTTAAGGCAGATTGTTGGAAATAACTCAGTATCACAGTAGAAAATACCTCATTGTGGTTCACTCGTCCAAAGTTTCAGTGGGGACCTGCAACGAAAAATTGAGGATATTGGGTTCATAGAATGTTGGAACGTGGCTATGCATACATTAAACCACATGTTCTCCTCATGCTGTTTCTAAAAATGTATGATTTAAGGCAGATTGTTGGAAATCACTAAGTATCACAGTAGAAAATACCTCATTGTGGTTCACTCGTCCAAAGTTTCAGTGGGGACCTGCAACGAAAAATTGAGGATATTGGGTTCATAGAATGTTGGAACGTGGCTATGCATACATTAAACCACATGCTCTCCTCATGCTGTTTCTAAAAATCTATGATTTCAGGCAGCTTGATGGTAATAGCTCAGTATCACAGTAGAAAATACCTCATTGTGGTTCACTCGTCCAAAGTTTCAGTGGGGACCTGCAACGAAAAATTGAGGATATTGGGTTCATAGAATGTTGGAACGTGGCTATGCATACATTAAACCACATGTTCTCCTCATGCTGTTTCTAAAAATGTATGATTTAAGGCAGATTGTTGGAAATAACTCAGTATCACAGTAGAAAATACCTCATTGTGGTTCACTCGTCCAAAGTTTCAGTGGGGACCTGCAACGAAAAAATTAGGATATTGGGTTCATAGAATGTTGGAACGTGGCTATGCATACATTAAACCACATGTTCTCCTCATGCTGTTTCTAAAAATGTATGATTTAAGGCAGATTGTTGGAAATCACTCAGTATCACAGTAGAAAATACCTCATTGTGGTTCACTCGTCCAAAGTTTCAGTGGGGACCTGCAACGAAAAATTGAGGATATTGGGTTCATAGAATGTTGGAACGTGGCTATGCATACATTAAACCACATGTTCTCCTCATGCTGTTTCTAAAAATGTATGATTTAAGGCAGATTGTTGGAAATCAGTCAGTATCACAGTAGAAAATACCTCATTGTGGTTCACTCGTCCAAAGTTTCAGTGGGGACCTGCAACGAAAAATTGAGGATATTGGGTTCATAGAATGTTTGGAACGTGGCTATGCATACATTAAACCACATGTTCTCCTCATGCTGTTTCTAAAAATGTATGATTTAAGGCAGATTGTTGGAAATAGCTCAGTATCACAGTAGAAAATACCTCATTGTGGTTCACTCGTCCAAAGTTTCAGTGGGGACCTGCAACGAAAAATTGAGGATATTGGGTTCATAGAATGTTTGGAACGTGGCTATGCATACATTAAACCACATGTTCTCCTCATGCTGTTTCTAAAAATGTATGATTTAAGGCAGATTGTTGGAAATCAGTCAGTATCACAGTAGAAAATACCTCATTGTGGTTCACTCGTCCAAAGTTTCAGTGGGGGACCTGCAACGAAAAATTGAGGATATTGGGTTCATAGAATGTTGGAACGTGGCTATGCATACATTAAACCACATGTTCTCCTCATGCTGTTTCTAAAAATGTATGATTTAAGGCAGATTGTTGGAAATAGCTCAGTATCACAGTAGAAAATACCTCATTGTGGTTCACTCGTCCAAAGTTTCAGTGGGGACCTGCAACGAAAAATTGAGGATATTGGGTTCATAGAATGTTGGAACGTGGCTATGCATACATTAAACCACATGTTCTCCTCATGCTGTTTCTAAAAATGTATGATTTAAGGCAGATTGTTGGAAATCAGTCAGTATCACAGTAGAAAATACCTCATTGTGGTTCACTCGTCCAAAGTTTCAGTGGGGACCTGCAACGAAAAATTGAGGATATTGGGTTCATAGAATGTTGGAACGTGGCTATGCATACATTAAACCACATGTTCTCCTCATGCTGTTTCTAAAAATGTATGATTTAAGGCAGATTGTTGGAAATCAGCTCAGTATCACAGTAGAAAATACCTCATTGTGGTTCACTCGTCCCAAAGTTTCAGTGGGGACCTGCAACGAAAAATTGAGGATATTGGGTTCATAGAATGTTGGAACGTGGCTATGCATACATTAAACCACATGTTCTCCTCATGCTGTTTCTAAAAATGTATGATTTAAGGCAGATTGTTGGAAATCAGCTCAGTATCACAGTAGAAAATACCTCATTGTGGTTCACTCGTCCAAAGTTTCAGTGGGGACCTGCAACGAAAAATTGAGGATATTGGGTTCATAGAATGTTGGAACGTGGCTATGCATACATTAAACCACATGTTCTCCTCATGCTGTTTCTAAAAATGTATGATTTAAGGCAGATTGTTGGAAATCAGTCAGTATCACAGTAGAAAATACCTCATTGTGGTTCACTCGTCCAAAGTTTCAGTGGGGACCTGCAACGAAAAATTGAGGATATTGGGTTCATAGAATGTTGGAACGTGGCTATGCATACATTAAACCACATGTTCTCCTCATGCTGTTTCTAAAAATGTATGATTTAAGGCAGATTGTTGGAAATCAGCTCAGTATCACAGTAGAAACTACCTCATTGTGGTTCACGCGTCCAAAGTTTCAGTGGGGACCTGCAACGAAAAATTGAGGATATTGGGTTCATAGAATGTTGGAACGTGGCTATGCATACATTAAACCACATGTTCTCCTCATGCTGTTTCTAAAAATGTATGATTTAAGGCAGATTGTTGGAAATCGCTCAGTATCACAGTAGAAAATACCTCATTGTGGTTCACTCGTCCAAAGTTTCAGTGGGGACCTGCAACGAAAAATTGAGGATATTGGGTTCATAGAATGTTGGAACGTGGCTATGCATACATTAAACCACATGTTCTCCTCATGCTGTTTCTAAAAATGTATGATTTAAGGCAGATTGTTGGAAATCGCTCAGTATCACAGTAGAAAATACCTCATTGTGGTTCACTCGTCCCAAAGTTTCAGTGGGGACCTGCAACGAAAAATTGAGGATATTGGGTTCATAGAATGTTGGAACGTGGCTATGCATACATTAAACCACATGTTCTCCTCATGCTGTTTCTAAAAATGTATGATTTAAGGCAGATTGTTGGAAATCGCTCAGTATCACAGTAGAAAATACCTCATTGTGGTTCACTCGTCCAAAGTTTCAGTGGGGACCTGCAACGAAAAATTGAGGATATTGGGTTCATAGAATGTTGGAACGTGGCTATGCATACATTAAACCACATGTTCTCCTCATGCTGTTTCTAAAAATGTATGATTTAAGGCAGATTGTTGGAAATCGCTCAGTATCACAGTAGAAAATACCTCATTGTGGTTCACTCGTCCAAAGTTTCAGTGGGGACCTGCAACGAAAAATTGAGGATATTGGGTTCATAGAATGTTGGAACGTGGCTATGCATACATTAAACCACATGTTCTCCTCATGCTGTTTCTAAAAATGTATGATTTAAGGCAGATTGTTGGAAATCGCTCAGTATCACAGTAGAAAATACCTCATTGTGGTTCACTCGTCCAAAGTTTCAGTGGGGACCTGCAACGAAAAATTGAGGATATTGGGTTCATAGAATGTTGGAACGTGGCTATGCATACATTAAACCACATGTTCTCCTCATGCTGTTTCTAAAAATGTATGATTTAAGGCAGATTGTTGGAAATCAGCTCAGTATCACAGTAGAAAATACCTCATTGTGGTTCACTCGTCCAAAGTTTCAGTGGGGACCTGCAACGAAAAATTGAGGATATTGGGTTCATAGAATGTATGAACGTGGCTATGCATACATTAAACCACATGTTCTCCTCATGCTGTTTCTAAAAATGTATGATTTAAGGCAGATTGTTGGAAATCGCTCAGTATCACAGTAGAAAATACCTCATTGTGGTTCACTCGTCCAAAGTTTCAGTGGGGACCTGCAACGAAAAATTGAGGATATTGGGTTCATAGAATGTTGGAACGTGGCTATGCATACATTAAACCACATGTTCTCCTCATGCTGTTTCTAAAAATGTATGATTTAAGGCAGATTGTTGGAAATCAGCTCAGTATCACAGTAGAAAATACCTCATTGTGGTTCACTCGTCCAAAGTTTCAGTGGGGACCTGCAACGAAAAATTGAGGATATTGGGTTCATAGAATGTTGGAACGTGGCTATGCATACATTAAACCACATGTTCTCCTCATGCTGTTTCTAAAAATGTATGATTTAAGGCAGATTGTTGGAAATCACACAGTATCACAGTAGAAAATACCTCATTGTGGTTCACTCGTCCAAAGTTTCAGTGGGGACCTTCAACTAAAAATTGAGGATATTGGTTTCATAGAATGTGGAACGTGGCTATGCATACATTAAACCACATGTTCTCCTCATGCTGTTTCTAAAAATGTATGATTTAAGGCAGATTGTTGGAAATCAGCTCAGTATCACAGTAGAAAAATACCTCATTGTGGTTCACTCGTCCAAAGTTTCAGTGGGGACCTGCAACGAAAAATTGAGGATATTGGGTTCATAGAATGTTGGAACGTGGCTATGCATACATTAAACCACATGTTCTCCTCATGCTGTTTCTAAAAATGTATGATTTAAGGCAGATTGTTGGAAATCACTCAGTATCACAGTAGAAAATACCTCATTGTGGTTCACTCGTCCAAAGTTTCAGTGGGGACCTGCAACGAAAAATTGAGGATATTGGGTTCATAGAATGTTGGAACGTGGCTATGCATACATTAAACCACATGTTCTCCTCATGCTGTTTCTAAAAATGTATGATTTAAGGCAGATTGTTGGAAATCAGCTCAGTATCACAGTAGAAAATACCTCATTGTGGTTCACTCGTCCAAAGTTTCAGTGGGGACCTGCAACGAAAAAATTAGGATATTGGGTTCATAGAATGTTTGAACGTGGCTATGCATACATTAAACCACATGTTCTCCTCATGCTGTTTCTAAAAATGTATGATTTAAGGCAGATTGTTGGAAATCACTCAGTATCACAGTAGAAAATACCTCATTGTGGTTCACTCTCGTCCAAAGTTTCAGTGGGGACCTGCAACGAAAAATTGAGGATATTGGGTTCATAGAATGTTGGAACGTGGCTATGCATACATTAAACCACATGTTCTCCTCATGCTGTTTCTAAAAATGTATGATTTAAGGCAGATTGTTGGAAATCGCTCAGTATCACAGTAGAAAATACCTCATTGTGGTTCACTCGTCCAAAGTTTCAGTGGGGACCTGCAACGAAAAATTGAGGATATTGGGTTCATAGAATGTTGGAACGTGGCTATGCATACATTAAACCACATGTTCTCCTCATGCTGTTTCTAAAAATGTATGATTTAAGGCAGATTGTTGGAAATCGCTCAGTATCACAGTAGAAAATACCTCATTGTGGTTCACTCGTCCAAAGTTTCAGTGGGGACCTGCAACGAAAAATTGAGGATATTGGGTTCATAGAATGTTGAACGTGGCTATGCATACATTAAACCACATGTTCTCCTCATGCTGTTTCTAAAAATGTATGATTTAAGGCAGATTGTTGGAAATCGCTCAGTATCACAGTAGAAAATACCTCATTGTGGTTCACTCGTCCAAAGTTTCAGTGGGGACCTGCAACGAAAAATTGAGGATATTGGGTTCATAGAATGTTGGAACGTGGCTATGCATACATTAAACCACATGTTCTCCTCATGCTGTTTCTAAAAATGTATGATTTAAGGCAGATTGTTGGAAATCGCTCAGTATCACAGTAGAAAATACCTCATTGTGGTTCACTCGTCCAAAGTTTCAGTGGGGACCTGCAACGAAAAATTGAGGATATTGGGTTCATAGAATGTTGGAACGTGGCTATGCATACATTAAACCACATGTTCTCCTCATGCTGTTTCTAAAAATGTATGATTTAAGGCAGATTGTTGGAAATCAGTCAGTATCACAGTAGAAAATACCTCATTGTGGTTCACTCGTCCAAAGTTTCAGTGGGGACCTGCAACGAAAAATTGAGGATATTGGGTTCATAGAATGTTGGAACGTGGCTATGCATACATTAAACCACATGTTCTCCTCATGCTGTTTCTAAAAATGTATGATTTAAGGCAGATTGTTGGAAATCACTCAGTATCACAGAAGAAAATACCTCATTGTGGTTCACTCGTCCAAAGTTTCAGTGGGGACCTGCAACGAAAAATTGAGGATATTGGGTTCATAGAATGTTGGAACGTGGCTATGCATACATTAAACCACATGTTCTCCTCATGCTGTTTCTAAAAATGTATGATTTAAGGCAGATTGTTGGAAATCAGTCAGTATCACAGTAGAAAATACCTCATTGTGGTTCACTCGTCCAAAGTTTCAGTGGGGACCTGCAACGAAAAATTGAGGATATTGGGTTCATAGAATGTTGGAACGTGGCTATGCATACATTAAACCACATGTTCTCCTCATGCTGTTTCTAAAAATGTATGATTTAAGGCAGATTGTTGGAAATCACACAGTATCACAGAATAAAATACCTCATTGTGGTTCACTCGTCCAAAGTTTCAGTGGGGACCTGCAACGAAAAATTGAGGATATTGGGTTCATAGAATGTTGGAACGTGGCTATGCATACATTAAACCACATGTTCTCCTCATGCTGTTTCTAAAAATGTATGATTTAAGGCAGATTGTTGGAAATCGCTCAGTATCACAGTAGAAAATACCTCATTGTGGTTCACTCGTCCAAAGTTTCAGTGGGGACCTGCAACGAAAAATTGAGGATATTGGGTTCATAGAATGTTGGAACGTGGCTATGCATACATTAAACCACATGTTCTCCTCATGCTGTTTCTAAAAATGTATGATTTAAGGCAGATTGTTGGAAATCACTCAGTATCACAGTAGAAAATACCTCATTGTGGTTCACTCGTCCAAAAGTTTCAGTGGGGGACCTGCAACGAAAAATTGAGGATATTGGGTTCATAGAATGTTGGAACGTGGCTATGCATACATTAAACCACATGTTCTCCTCATGCTGTTTCTAAAAATGTATGATTTAAGGCAGATTGTTGGAAATAACTCAGTATCACAGTAGAAAATACCTCATTGTGGTTCACTCGTCCAAAGTTTCAGTGGGGACCTGCAACGAAAAATTGAGGATATTGGGTTCATAGAATGTTGGAACATGGCTATGCATACATTAAACCACATGTTCTCCTCATGCTGTTTCTAAAAAAAGTATGATTTAAGGCAGATTGTTGGAAATCACTCAGTATCACAGTAGAAAATACCTCATTGTGGTTCACTCGTCCAAAGTTTCAGTGGGGACCTGCAACGAAAAATTGAGGATATTGGGTTTCATAGAATGTTGGAACGTGGCTATGCATACATTAAACCACATGTTCTCCTCATGCTGTTTCTAAAAATGTATGATTTAAGGCAGATTGTTGGAAATCACTCAGTATCACAGTAGAAAATACCTCATTGTGGTTCACTCGTCCAAAGTTTCAGTGGGGACCTGCAACGAAAAAATTAGGATATTGGGTTCATAGAATGTTGGAACGTGGCTATGCATACATTAAACCACATGTTCTCCTCATGCTGTTTCTAAAAATGTATGATTTAAGGCAGATTGTTGGAAATCGCTCAGTATCACAGTAGAAAATACCTCATTGTGGTTCACTCGTCCAAAGTTTCAGTGGGGACCTGCAACGAAAAATTGAGGATATTGGGTTCATAGAATGTTGGAACGTGGCTATGCATACATTAAACCACATGTTCTCCTCATGCTGTTTCTAAAAATGTATGATTTAAGGCAGATTGTTGGAAATCAGTCAGTATCACAGTAGAAAATACCTCATTGTGGTTCACTCGTCCAAAGTTTCAGTGGGGACCTGCAACGAAAAATTGAGGATATTGGGTTCATAGAATGTTGGAACGTGGCTATGCATACATTAAACCACATGTTCTCCTCATGCTGTTTCTAAAAATGTATGATTTAAGGCAGATTGTTGGAATAAGATCAGTATCACAGTAGAAAATACCTCATTGTGGTTCACTCGTCCAAAGTTTCAGTGGGGACCTGCAACGAAAAATTGAGGATATTGGGTTCATAGAATGTTGGAACGTGGCTATGCATACATTAAACCACATGTTCTCCTCATGCTGTTTCTAAAAATGTATGATTTAAGGCAGATTGTTGGAAATCACTCAGTATCACAGTAGAAAATACCTCATTGTGGTTCACTCGTCCCAAAGTTTCAGTGGGGACCTGCAACGAAAAATTGAGGATATTGGGTTCATAGAATGTTGGAACGTGGCTATGCATACATTAAACCACATGTTCTCCTCATGCTGTTTCTAAAAATGTATGATTTAAGGCAGATTGTTGGAAATAACTCAGTATCACAGTAGAAAATACCTCATTGTGGTTCACTCGTCCAAAGTTTCAGTGGGGACCTGCAACGAAAAATTGAGGATATTGGGTTCATAGAATGTTGGAACGTGGCTATGCATACATTAAACCACATGTTCTCCTCATGCTGTTTCTAAAAATGTATGATTTAAGGCAGATTGTTGGAAATCGCTCAGTATCACAGTAGAAAATACCTCATTGTGGTTCACTCGTCCAAAGTTTCAGTGGGGACCTGCAACGAAAAATTGAGGATATTGGGTTCATAGAATGTTGGAACATGGCTATGCATACATTAAACCACATGTTCTCCTCATGCTGTTTCTAAAAATGTATGATTTAAGGCAGATTGTTGGAAATCACTCAGTATCACAGTAGAAAATACCTCATTGTGGTTCACTCGTCCAAAGTTTCAGTGGGGACCTGCAACGAAAAATTGAGGATATTGGGTTCATAGAATGTTGGAACGTGGCTATGCATACATTAAACCACATGTTCTCCTCATGCTGTTTCTAAAAATGTATGATTTAAGGCAGATTGTTGGAAATCACTCAGTATCACAGTAGAAAATACCTCATTGTGGTTCACTCGTCCAAAGTTTCAGTGGGGACCTGCAACGAAAAATTGAGGATATTGGGTTCATAGAATGTTGGAACGTGGCTATGCATACATTAAACCACATGTTCTCCTCATGCTGTTTCTAAAAATGTATGATTTAAGGCAGATTGTTGGAAATCGCTCAGTATCACAGTAGAAAATACCTCATTGTGGTTCACTCGTCCAAAGTTTCAGTGGGGACCTGCAACGAAAAATTGAGGATATTGGGTTCATAGAATGTTGGAACGTGGCTATGCATACATTAAACCACATGTTCTCCTCATGCTGTTTCTAAAAATGTATGATTTAAGGCAGATTGTTGGAAATCGCTCAGTATCACAGTAGAAAATACCTCATTGTGGTTCACTCGTCCAAAGTTTCAGTGGGGACCTGCAACTAAAAATTGAGGATATTGGGTTCATAGAATGTTGGAACGTGGCTATGCATACATTAAACCACATGTTCTCCTCATGCTGTTTCTAAAAATGTATGATTTAAGGCAGATTGTTGGAAATCAGTCAGTATCACAGTAGAAAATACCTCATTGTGGTTCACTCGTCCAAAGTTTCAGTGGGGACCTGCAACTAAAAATTGAGGATATTGGGTTCATAGAATGTTGGAACGTGGCTATGCATACATTAAACCACATGTTCTCCTCATGCTGTTTCTAAAAATGTATGATTTAAGGCAGATTGTTGGAAATCGCTCAGTATCACAGTAGAAAATACCTCATTGTGGTTCACTCGTCCAAAGTTTCAGTGGGGACCTGCAACTAAAAATTGAGGATATTGGGTTCATAGAATGTTGGAACGTGGCTATGCATACATTAAACCACATGTTCTCCTCATGCTGTTTCTAAAAATGTATGATTTAAGGCAGATTGTTGGAAATCAGTCAGTATCACAGTAGAAAATACCTCATTGTGGTTCACTCGTCCAAAGTTTCAGTGGGGACCTGCAACGAAAAATTGAGGATATTGGGTTCATAGAATGTTGGAACGTGGCTATGCATACATTAAACCACATGTTCTCCTCATGCTGTTTCTAAAAATGTATGATTTAAGGCAGATTGTTGGAAATCAGTCAGTATCACAGTAGAAAATACCTCATTGTGGTTCACTCGTCCAAAGTTTCAGTGGGGACCTGCAACGAAAAATTGAGGATATTGGGTTCATAGAATGTTGGAACGTGGCTATGCATACATTAAACCACATGTTCTCCTCATGCTGTTTCTAAAAATGTATGATTTAAGGCAGATTGTTGGAAATCAGTCAGTATCACAGTAGAAAATACCTCATTGTGGTTCACTCGTCCAAAGTTTCAGTGGGGACCTGCAACGAAAAATTGAGGATATTGGGTTCATAGAATGTTGGAACGTGGCTATGCATACATTAAACCACATGTTCTCCTCATGCTGTTTCTAAAAATGTATGATTTAAGGCAGATTGTTGGAAATCAGTCAGTATCACAGTAGAAAATACCTCATTGTGGTTCACTTGTCCAAAGTTTCAGTGGGGACCTGCAACGAAAAATTGAGGATATTGGGTTCATAGTATTTTTGAACGTGGCTATGCATACATTAAACCACATGTTCTCCTCATGCTGTTTCTAAAAATGTATGATTTAAGGCAGATTGTTGGAAATCAGTCAGTATCACAGTAGAAAATACCTCATTGTGGTTCACTCGTCCAAAGTTTCAGTGGGGACCTGCAACGAAAAATTGAGGATATTGGGTTCATAGAATGTTGGAACGTGGCTATGCATACATTAAACCACATGTTCTCCTCATGCTGTTTCTAAAAATGTATGATTTAAGGCAGATTGTTGGAAATCAGTCAGTATCACAGTAGAAAATACCTCATTGTGGTTCACTCTGTCCAAAGTTTCAGTGGGGACCTGCAAACGAAAAATTGAGGATATTGGGTTCATAGAATGTTGAACGTGGCTATGCATACATTAAACCACATGTTCTCCTCATGCTGTTTCTAAAATGTATGATTTAAGGCAGATTGTTGGAAATCAGTCAGTATCACAGTAGAAAATACCTCATTGTGGTTCACTCGTCCAAAGTTTCAGTGGGGACCTGCAACGAAAAATTGAGGATATTGGGTTCATAGAATGTTGAACGTGGCTATGCATACATTAAACCACATGTTCTCCTCATGCTGTTTCTAAAAATGTATGATTTAAGGCAGATTGTTGGAAATCAGTCAGTATCACAGTAGAAAATACCTCATTGTGGTTCACTCGTCCAAAGTTTCAGTGGGGACCTGCAAACGAAAAATTGAGGATATTGGGTTCATAGAATGTTGGAACGTGGCTATGCATACATTAAACCACATGTTCTCCTCATGCTGTTTCTAAAAATGTATGATTTAAGGCAGATTGTTGGAAATCTGTCAGTATCACAGTAAAAATACCTCATTGTGGTTCACTCGTCAAAGTTTCAGTGGGGACCTGCAACGAAAAATTGAGGATATTGGGTTCATAGAATGTTTGAACGTGGCTATGCATACATTAAACCACATGTTCTCCTCATGCTGTTTCTAAAAATGTATGATTTAAGGCAGATTGTTGGAAATCACTCAGTATCACAGTAGAAAATACCTCATTGTGGTTCACTCGTCCAAAGTTTCAGTGGGGACCTGCAACGAAAAATTGAGGATATTGGGTTCATAGAATTATTGAACGTGGCTATGCATACATTAAACCACATGTTCTCCTCATGCTGTTTCTAAAAATGTATGATTTAAGGCAGATTGTTGGAAATCAGTCAGTATCACAGTAGAAAATACCTCATTGTGGTTCACTCGTCCAAAGTTTCAGTGGGGACCTGCAACGAAAAATTGAGGATATTGGGTTCATAGAATGTAGTGGCGTGGAAATGCATACATTAAACCACATGTTCTCCTCATGCTGTTTCTAAAAATGTATGATTTAAGGCAGATTGTTGGAAATCAGTCAGTATCACAGTAGAAAATACCTCATTGTGGTTCACTCGTCCAAAGTTTCAGTGGGGACCTGCAACGAAAAATTGAGGATATTGGGTTCATAGAATGTTGGAACGTGGCTATGCATACATTAAACCACATGTTCTCCTCATGCTGTTTCTAAAAATGTATGATTTAAGGCAGATTGTTGGAAATCACTCAGTATCACAGTAGAAAATACCTCATTGTGGTTCACTCGTCCAAAGTTTCAGTGGGGACCTGCAACGAAAAATTGAGGATATTGGGTTCATAGAATGTTGGAACGTGGCTATGCATACATTAAACCACATGTTCTCCTCATGCTGTTTCTAAAAATGTATGATTTAAGGCAGATTGTTGGAAATCAGTCAGTATCACAGTAGAAAATACCTCATTGTGGTTCACTCGTCCAAAGTTTCAGTGGGGACCTGCAACGAAAAATTGAGGATATTGGGTTCATAGAATGTTGGAACATGGCTATGCATACATTAAACCACATGTTCTCCTCATGCTGTTTCTAAAAATGTATGATTTAAGGCAGATTGTTGGAAATCAGTCAGTATCACAGTAGAAAATACCTCATTGTGGTTCACTCGTCCAAAGTTTCAGTGGGGCCCTGCAACGAAAAATTGAGGATATTGGGTTCATAGAATGTTGGAACGTGGCTATGCATACATTAAACCACATGTTCTCCTCATGCTGTTTCTAAAAATGTATGATTTAAGGCAGATTGTTGGAAATCAGTCAGTATCACAGTAGAAAATACCTCATTGTGGTTCACTCGTCCAAAGTTTCAGTGGGGACCTGCAACGAAAAATTGAGGATATTGGGTTCATAGAATGTTGGAACGTGGCTATGCATACATTAAACCACATGTTCTCCTCATGCTGTTTCTAAAAATGTATGATTTAAGGCAGATTGTTGGAAATCACTCAGTATCACAGTAGAAAATACCTCATTGTGGTTCACTCGTCCAAAGTTTCAGTGGGGACCTGCAACGAAAAATTGAGGATATTGGGTTCATAGAATGTTGGAACGTGGCTATGCATACATTAAACCACATGTTCTCCTCATGCTGTTTCTAAAAATGTATGATTTAAGGCAGATTGTTGGAAATCAGTCAGTATCACAGTAGAAAATACCTCATTGTGGTTCACTGGTCAAAGTTTCAGTGGGGACCTGCAACTAAAAATTGAGCATATTGGTATCATAGAATGTATCAACGTGGCTATGCATACATTAAACCACATGTTCTCCTCATGCTGTTTCTAAAAATGTATGATTTAAGGCAGATTGTTGGAAATCACTCAGTATCACAGTAGAAAATACCTCATTGTGGTTCACTCGTCCAAAGTTTCAGTGGGGACCTGCAACTAAAAATTGAGGATATTGGGTTCATAGAATGTTGGAACGTGGCTATGCATACATTAAACCACATGTTCTCCTCATGCTGTTTCTAAAAATGTATGATTTAAGGCAGATTGTTGGAAATCACTCAGTATCACAGTAGAAAATACCTCATTGTGGTTCACTCGTCCAAAGTTTCAGTGGGGACCTGCAACGAAAAATTGAGGATATTGGGTTCATAGAATGTTGAAACGTGGCTATGCATACATTAAACCACATGTTCTCCTCATGCTGTTTCTAAAAATGTATGATTTAAGGCAGATTGTTGGAAATCAGTCAGTATCACAGTAGAAAATACCTCATTGTGGTTCACTCGTCCAAAGTTTCAGTGGGGACCTGCAACGAAAAATTGAGGATATTGGGTTCATAGAATGTTGGAACGTGGCTATGCATACATTAAACCACATGTTCTCCTCATGCTGTTTCTAAAAATGTATGATTTAAGGCAGATTGTTGGAAATCAGTCAGTATCACAGTAGAAAATACCTCATTGTGGTTCACTCGTCCAAAGTTTCAGTGGGGACCTGCAACGAAAAATTGAGGATATTGGGTTCATAGAATGTTGGAACGTGGCTATGCATACATTAAACCACATGTTCTCCTCATGCTGTTTCTAAAAATGTATGATTTAAGGCAGATTGTTGGAAATCACTCAGTATCACAGTAGAAAATACCTCATTGTGGTTCACTCGTCCAAAGTTTCAGTGGGGACCTGCAACGAAAAATTGAGGATATTGGGTTCATAGAATGTTGGAACGTGGCTATGCATACATTAAACCACATGTTCTCCTCATGCTGTTTCTAAATATGTATGATTTAAGGCAGATTGTTGGAAATCAGTCAGTATCACAGTAGAAAATACCTCATTGTGGTTCACTCGTCCAAAGTTTCAGTGGGGACCTGCAACGAAAAATTGAGGATATTGGGTTCATAGAATGTGTGAACGTGGCTATGCATACATTAAACCACATGTTCTCCTCATGCTGTTTCTAAAAATGTATGATTTAAGGCAGATTGTTGGAAATCACTCAGTATCACAGTAGAAAATACCTCATTGTGGTTCACTCGTCCAAAGTTTCAGTGGGGACCTGCAACGAAAAATTGAGGATATTGGGTTCATAGAATGTTGCAACGTGGCTATGCATACATTAAACCACATGTTCTCCTCATGCTGTTTCTAAAAATGTATGATTTAAGGCAGATTGTTGGAAATCACTCAGTATCACAGTAGAAAATACCTCATTGTGGTTACAAGGTCCAAAGTTTCAGTGGGGACCTGCAACGAAAAATTGAGGATATTGGGTTCATAGAATGTTGGAACGTGGCTATGCATACATTAAACCACATGTTCTCCTCATGCTGTTTCTAAAAATGTATGATTTAAGGCAGATTGTTGGAAATCAGTCAGTATCACAGTAGAAAATACCTCATTGTGGTTCACTCGTCCAAAGTTTCAGTGGGGACCTGCAACGAAAAATTGAGGATATTGGGTTCATAGAATGTTGAACGTGGCTATGCATACATTAAACCACATGTTCTCCTCATGCTGTTTCTAAAAATGTATGATTTAAGGCAGATTGTTGGAAATCAGTCAGTATCACAGTAGAAAATACCTCATTGTGGTTCACTCGTCCAAAGTTTCAGTGGGGACCTGCAACTAAAAAATGAGGATATTGAGTACAGAGAAAGAAAGACCGTGGCTATGCATACATTAAACCACATGTTCTCCTCATGCTGTTTCTAAAAATGTATGATTTAAGGCAGATTGTTGGAAATCAGTCAGTATCACAGTAGAAAATACCTCATTGTGGTTCACTCGTCCAAAGTTTCAGTGGGGACCTGCAACGAAAAATTGAGGATATTGGGTTCATAGAATGTTGGAACGTGGCTATGCATACATTAAACCACATGTTCTCCTCATGCTGTTTCTAAAAATGTATGATTTAAGGCAGATTGTTGGAAATCACTCAGTATCACAGTAGAAAATACCTCATTGTGGTTCACTCGTCCAAAGTTTCAGTGGGGACCTGCAAACTAAAAATTGAGGATATTGGGTTCATAGAATGTTGAACGTGGCTATGCATACATTAAACCACATGTTCTCCTCATGCTGTTTCTAAAAATGTATGATTTAAGGCAGATTGTTGGAAATCAGTCAGTATCACAGTAGAAAATACCTCATTGTGGTTCACTCGTCCAAAGTTTCAGTGGTGACCTGCAACTAAAAATTGAGGATATTGGGTTCATAGAATGTTGGAACGTGGCTATGCATACATTAAACCACATGTTCTCCTCATGCTGTTTCTAAAAATGTATGATTTAAGGCAGATTGTTGGAAATCAGTCAGTATCACAGTAGAAAATACCTCATTGTGGTTCACTCGTCCAAAGTTTCAGTGGGGACCTGCAACGAAAAATTGAGGATATTGGGTTCATAGAATGTTGGAACATGGCTATGCATACATTAAAAAACATGTTCTCCTCATGCTGTTTCTAAAAATGTATGATTTAAGGCAGATTGTTGGAAATCGCTCAGTATCACAGTAGAAAATACCTCATTGTGGTTCACTCGTCTAAAGTTTCAGTGGGGACCTGCAACTAATAATTGAGGATATTGGGTTCATAGAATGTTGGAACGTGGCTATGCATACATTAAACCACATGTTCTCCTCATACTGTTTCTTAAAATGTATGATTTAAGGCAGATTGTTGGAAATCACTCAGTATCACAGTAGAAAATACCTCATTGTGGTTCACTGCGTCCAAAGTTTCAGTGGGGACCTGCAACCAAAAAATTAGGATATAGGGTTCATAGAATGTTGGAACGTGGCTATGCATACATTAAACCACATGTTCTCCTCATGCTGTTTCTAAAAATGTATGATTTAAGGCAGATTGTTGGAAATCACTCAGTATCACAGTAGAAAATTCCTCATTGTGGTTCACTCGTCCAAAGTTTCAGTGGGGACCTGCAACGAAAAATTGAGGATATTGGGTTCATAGAATGTTGGAACGTGGCTATGCATACATTAAACCACATGTTCTCCTCATGCTGTTTCTAAAAATGTATAATTTAAGGCAGATTGTTGGAAATCACTCAGTATCACAGTAGAAAATACTCATTGTGTGGTTCACTCGTCCAAAGTTTCAGTGGGGACCTGCAACGAAAAATTGAGGATATTGGGGTTCATAGAATGTTGAACGTGGCTATGCATACATTAAACCACATGTTCTCCTCATGCTGTTTCTAAAAATGTATGATTTAAGGCAGATTGTTGGAAATCACTCAGTATCACAGTAGAAAAAACCTCATTGTGGTTCACTCGTCCAAAGTTTCAGTGGGGACCTGCAACGAAAAATTGAGGATATTGGGTTCATAGAATGTTGAACGTGGCTATGCATACATTAAAACCACATGTTCTCCTCATGCTGTTTCTAAAATGTATGATTTAAGGCAGATTGTTGGGAAATCACTCAGTATCACAGTAGAAAAATACCTCATTGTGGGTTCACTGTCCAAAGTTTCAGTGGGGACCTGCAACGAAAAATTGAGGATATTGGGTTCATAGAATGTTGGAACGTGGGCTATGCATGCATACATTAAACCACATGTTCTCCTCATGCTGTTTCTAAAAATGTATGATTTAAGGCAGATTGTTGGGAAATCACTCAGTATCACAGTAGAAAATACCTCATTGTGGTTCACTCGGCGAAAGTTTCAGTGGGGACCTGCAACTAAAAATTGAGGGATATTGGGTTCATAGAATGTTGAACGTGGCTATGCATACATGAAACCACATGTTCTCCTCATGCTGTTTCTAAAAATGTATGATTTAAGGCATATTGTTGGAAATCAGTCTGTATCACAGTATAAAATACCTCATTGTGGTTCACTCGTCCAAAGTTTCAGTGGGGACCTGCAACGAAAAATTGAGGATATTGGGTTGATGTAAAGATCGAACGAGGATATGCATACAATAAACCACATGTTCTCCTCATGCTGTTTCTAAAAATGTATGATTTAAGGCAGATTGTTGGAAATCACTCAGTATCACAGTAGAAAATACCTCATTGTGGTTCACTCTCAAAGTTTCAGTGGGGACCTGCAACGAAAAATTGAGGATATTGGGTTCATAGAATGTTGGAACGTGGGCTATGCATACATTAAACCACATGTTCTCCCTCAGGCTGTTTCTACAAATGTATGATATAAGGCAGATTGTTGGAAATCACTCCGTATCACTGGAGAACTTCCCACATTGTGGTTCACTCGTCCAAAGTTTCAGTGGGGACCTGCAACGAAAAATTGAGGATATTGGGTTCATAGAATGTTGAATGTTGGAACGTGGCTATGCATACATTAAACCACATGTTCTCCTCATGCTGTTTCTAAAAATGTATGATTTAAGGCAGATTGTTGGGAATCACTAAGTATCACAGTAGAAAATACCCTCATTGTGGTTCACTGCTCAAAGTTTCAGTGGGGACCTGCAACGAAAAATTGAGGATATTGGGTTCATAGAATGTTGAACGTGGCTATGCATACATTAAACCACATGTTCTCCTCCTCATGCTGTTTCTAAAAATGTATGATTTAAGGCAGATTGTTGGAAATCAGTCAGTATCACAGTAGAAAATACCTCATTGTGGTTCACTGTCCAAAGTTTCAGTGGGGACCTGCAACGAAAAATTGAGGATATTGGGTTCATAGAATGTTGGAACGTGGCTATGCATACATTAAACCACATGTTCTCCTCATGCTGTTTCTAAAAATGTATGATTTAAGGCAGATTGTTGGAAATCAGTCAGTATCACAGTATAAAATACCTCATTGTGGTTCACTGCTCAAAGTTTCAGTGGGGACCTGCAACTAAAAATTGAGGATATTGGGTTCATAGAATGTTGGAACGTGGCTATGCATACATTAAACCACATGTTCTCCTCATGCTGTTTCTAAAAATGTATGATTTAAGGCAGATTGTTGGAAATCACTCAGTATCACAGTAGAAAATACCTCATTGTGGTTCACTCGTCCAAAGTTTCAGTGGGGACCTGCAACGAAAAATTGAGGATATTGGGTTCATAGAATGTTGGAACGTGGCTATGCATACATTAAACCACATGTTCTCCTCATGCTGTTTCTAAAAATGTATGATTTAAGGCAGATTGTTGGAAATCAGTCAGTATAACAGAAGAAAATACCTCATTGTGGTTCACTGTCAAAGTCTCAGAGGGGACCTGCAACGAAAAATTGAGGATATTGGGTTCTTTGTTTGTGTGAACGTGGCTATGCATACATTAAACCACATGTTCTCCTCATGCTGTTTCTAAAAATGTATGATTTAAGGCAGATTGTTGGAAATCACTCAGTATCACAGATGAAAATACCTCATTGTGGTTCACTCGTCCAAAGTTTCAGTGGGGACCTGCAACGAAAAATTGAGGATATTGGGTTCAAAGAATGTTGGAACGTGGCTATGCATACATTAAAACACATGTTCTCCTCATGCTGTTTCTAAAAATGTATGATTTAAGGCAGATTGTTGGAAATCACTCAGTATCACAGTAGAAAATATCTCATTGTGGTTCAGAGATCAAAGGAGTCAGTCGGGAACTGCAACGTAAATATGAGGATATTGGGTTCATAGAATGTTGGAACGTGGCTATGCATACATTAAACCACATGTTCTCCTCATGCTGTTTCTAAAAATGTATGATTTAAGGCAGATTGTTGGAAATCACTCAGTATCACAGTAGAAAATACCTCATTGTGGTTCACTCGTCCAAAGTTTCAGTGGGGACCTGCAACGAAAAATTGAGGATATTGGGTTCATAGAATGTTGGAACGTGGCTATGCATACATTAAACCACATGTTCTCCTCATGCTGTTTCTAAAAATGTATGATTTAAGGCAGATTGTTGGAAATCAGTCAGTATCACAGTAGAAAATAACTCATTGTGGTTCACTGCTCAAAGTTTCAGTGGGGACCTGCAACGAAAAATTGAGGATATTGGGTTCATAGAATGTTGGAAAGTGGCTATGCATACATTAAACCACATGTTCTCCTCATGCTGTTTCTAAAAATGTATGATTTAAGGCAGATTGTTGGAAATCACTCAGTATCACAGTAGAAAATACCTCATTGTGGTTCACTCGTTCAAAGTTTCAGTGGGACCTGCAACGAAAAATTGAGGATATTGGGTTCATAGAATGTTGGAACGTGGCTATGCATACATTAAACCACATGTTCTCCTCATGCTGTTTCTAAAAATGTATGATTTAAGGCAGATTGTTGGAAATCACTCAGTATCACAGTAGAAAATATCTCATTGTGGTTCACTCGTCCAAAGTTTCAGTGGGGACCTGCAACGAAAAATTGAGGATATTGGGTTCATAGAATGTTGGAACGTGGCTATGCATACATTAAACCACATGTTCTCCTCATGCTGTTTCTAAAAATGTATGATTTAAGGCAGATTGTTGGAAATCACTCAGTATCACAGTAGAAAATACCTCATTGTGGTTCACTGTTTTAAATTTTCAGTGGGGACCTGCAACTAAAAATTGAGGATATTGGGTTCATAGAATGTTGGAACGTGGCTATGCATACATTAAACCACATGTTCTCCTCATGCTGTTTCTAAAAATGTATGATTTAAGGCAGATTGTTGGAAATCAGTCAGTATCACAGTAGAAAATACCTCATTGTGGTTCACTCTGCCAAAGTTTCAGTGGGGACCTGCAACGAAAAATTGAGGATATAGGGTTCAAAGAATGTAGGAACGAGTCAATTCATACATTAAACAACATGTTCTCCTCATGCTGTTTCTAAAAATGTATGATTTAAGGCAGATTGTTGGAAATCAGTCAGTATCACAGTAGAAAATACCTCATTGTGGTTCACATGTCCAAAGTTTCAGTGGGGACCTGCAACGAAAAATTGAGGATATTGGGTTCATAGAATGTTGGAACGTGGCTATGCATACATTAAACCACATGTTCTCCTCATGCTGTTTCTAAAAATGTATGATTTAAGGCAGATTGTTGGAAATCACTCAGTATCACAGTAGAAAATACCTCATTGTGGTTCACTCGTCAACAGTTTCAGTGGGGACCTGCAACGAAAAATTGAGGATATTGGGTTCATAGAATGTTGGAACGTGGCTATGCATACATTAAACCACATGTTCTCCTCATGCTGTTTCTAAAAATGTATGATTTAAGGCAGATTGTTGGAAATCACTCAGTATCACAGTAGAAAATACCTCATTGTGGTTCACTCGTCCAAAGTTTCAGTGGGGACCTGCAACGAAAAATTGAGGATATTGGGTTCATAGAATGTTGGAACGTGGCTATGCATACATTAAACCACATGTTCTCCTCATGCTGTTTCTAAAAATGTATGATTTAAGGCAGATTGTTGGAAATCACTCAGTATCACAGTAGAAAATACCTCATTGTGGTTCACTCGCTCAAAGTTTCAGTGGGGACCTGCAACGAAAAATTGAGGATTTGGGGGTCCTATCATGATTGCACTTGGCTATGCATACATTAAACCACATGTTCTCCTCATGCTGTTTCTAAAAATGTATGATTTAAGGCAGATTGTTGGAAATCACTCAGTATCACAGTAGAAAATACCTCACTGTGGGTCACTGTCGCAAAGTTTCAGTGGGGACCTGCAACGAAAAATTGAGGATATTGGGTTCATAGAATGTTGGAACATGGCTATGCATACATTAAACCACATGTTCTCCTCATGCTGTTTCTAAAAATGTATGATTTAAGGCAGATTGTTGGAAATCAGTCAGTATCACAGTACAAAATACCTCATTGTGGTTCACTCGTTCAAAGTTTCAGTGGGGACCTGCAACGAAAAATTGAGGATATTGGGTTCATAGAATGTTGGAACGTGGCTATGCATACATTAAACCACATGTTCTCCTCATGCTGTTTCTAAAAATGTATGATTTAAGGCAGATTGTTGGAAATCACTCAGTATCACAGTAGAAAATACCTCATTGTGGTTCACTCGTTCAAAGTTTCAGTGGGGACCTGCAACAAAAAATTGAGGATATTGGGTTCATAGAATGTTTGAACGTGGCTATGCATACATTAAACCACATGTTCTCCTCATGCTGTTTCTAAAAATGTATGATTTAAGGCAGATTGTTGGAAATCACTCAGTATCACAGTAGAAAATACCTCATTGTGGTTCACTCGTCCAAAGTTTCAGTGGGGACCTGCAACGAAAAATTGAGGATATTGGGTTCATAGAATGTTGGAACATGGCTAAGCATACATTAAACCACATGTTCTCCTCATGCTGTTTCTAAAAATGTATGAATTAAGGCAGATTGTTGGAAATCACTCAGTATCAAAGAAGAAAATACCTCATTGTTGTTCACTCGTTCAAAGTTTCAGTGGGGACCTGCAACGTAAAATTTGAGGATTTTGTGTTCATAGAATGTTGGAACGTGGCTATGCATACATTAAACCACATGTTCTCCTCATGCTGTTTCTAAAAATGTATGATTTAAGGCAGATTGTTGGAAATCGCTCAGTATCACAGTAGAAAATACCTCATTGTGGTTCACTCGTCCAAAGTTTCAGTGGGGACCTGCAACGAAAAATTGAGGATATTGGGTTCATAGAATGTTGGAACGTGGCTATGCATACATTAAACCACATGTTCTCCTCATGCTGTTTCTAAAAATGTATGATTTAAGGCAGATTGTTGGAAATCACTCAGTATCACACAGTAGAAAATACCTCATTGTGGTTCACTTTCAAAGTTTCAGTGGTGACCTGCAACGCAAAATTGAGGATATTGGTTTCATAGACTTTTTTAACATGGCTATGCATACATTAAACCACATGTTCTCCTCATGCTGTTTCTAAAAATGTATGATTTAAGGCAGATTGTTGGAAATCGCTCAGTATCACAGTAGAAAATACCTCATTGTGGTTCACTTCTCTATAGTTTCAGTGGGGAACTGCAACGAAAAATTGAGGATATTGGGTTCATATAATGTTTGGAAATTGGCTATGCATACATTAAACCACATGTTCTCCTCATGCTGTTTCTAAAAATGTATGATTTAAGGCAGATTGTTGGAAATCACTCAGTATCACAGTAGAAAATACCTCATTGTGGTTGACTGTAGAAAAGTTTAAGTGGGGACCTGCAACGAAAAATTGAGGATATTGGGTTCATAAAATGTTGGAACGTGGCTATGCATACATTAAACCACATGTTCTCCTCATGCTGTTTCTAAAAATGTATGATTTAAGGCAGATTGTTGGAAATCAGTCAGTATAACAGTAGAAAATACCTCATTGTGGTTCACTAGTCAAAATTTTCAGTGGGAACCTGCAACGAAAAATTGAGGATATTGGGTTCATATAATGTTGGAACGTGGCTATGCATACATTAAACCACATGTTCTCCTCATGCTGTTTCTAAAAATGTATGATTTAAGGCAGATTGTTGGAAATCGCTCAGTATCACAGTAGAAAATACCTCATTGTGGTTCACTCGTCCAAAGTTTCAGTGGGGACCTGCAAACTAAAGATCGGGATATTGGGTTCATAGAATGTTGGAACGTGGCTATGCATACATTAAACCACATGTTCTCCTCATGCTGTTTCTAAAAATGTATGATTTAAGGCAGATTGTTGGAAATCACTCAGTATCACAGTAGAAAATACCTCATTGTGGTTCACTCGTCCAAAGTTTCAGTGGGGACCTGCAACGAAAAATTGAGGATATTGGGTTCATAGAATGTTGGAACGTGGCTATGCATACATTAAACCACATGTTCTCCTCATGCTGTTTCTAAAAATGTATGATTTAAGGCAGATTGTTGGAAATCACTCAGTATCACAGTAGAAAATACCTCATTGTGGTTCACTTGTCAAAGTTTCAGTGGGGACCTGCAAACTAAAAATTGAGGATATTGGGTTCATAGAATGTTGGAACATGTGGCTATGCATACATTAAACCACATGTTCTCCTCATGCTGTTTCTAAAAATGTATGATTTAAGGCAGATTGTTGGAAATCACTCAGTATCACAGTAGAAAATACCTCATTGTGGTTCACTCGTCCAAAGTTTCAGTGGGGACCTGCAACAAAAAATTGAGGATATTGGGTTCATAGAATGTTGGAACGTGGCTATGCATACATTAAACCACATGTTCTCCTCATGCTGTTTCTAAAAATGTATGATTTAAGGCAGATTGTTGGAAATCAGTCAGTATCACAGTAGAAAATACCTCATTGTGGTTCACTGTCAAAGTTTCAGTGGGGACCTGCAACGAAAAATTGAGGATATTGGGTTCATAGAATGTTGAACGTGGCTATGCATACATTAAACCACATGTTCTCCTCATGCTGTTTCTAAAAATGTATGATTTAAGGCAGATTGTTGGAAATCAGTCATTATCACATCAGAAAATAACTCATTGTGGTTCACTGTCCAAAGTTTCTGTGGGGACCTGAAACTAAAAATTGATTATATTGGGTTCATAGAATTTTTGAACGTGGCTATGCATACATTAAACCACATGTTCTCCTCATGCTGTTTCTAAAAATGTATGATTTAAGGCAGATTGTTGGAAATCACTCAGTATCACAGTAGAAAATACCTCATTGTGGTTACCTCCTCCAAAGTTTCAGTGGGGACCTGCAACGAAAAATTGAGGATATTGGGTTCATAGAATGTTGGAACGTGGCTATGCATACATTAAACCACATGTTCTCCTCATGCTGTTTCTAAAAATGTATGATTTAAGGCAGATTGTTGGAATTCACTCAGTATCACAGTAGAAAATACCTCATTGTGGTTCACTGCTCAAAGTTTCAGTGGGGACCTGCAACGAAAAAATGAGGATATTGGGATCATAGAAAGTATGAACGTGGCTATGCATACATTAAACCACATGTTCTCCTCATGCTGTTTCTAAAAATGTATTATTTAAGGCAGATTGTTGGAAATCACTCAGTATCACAGTAGAAAATACCTCATTGTGGTTCACTGCTCAAAGTTTCAGTGGGGACCTGCAAAAAAAATTGAGGATATTGGGTTCATAGAATGTTGGAACGTGGCTATGCATACATTAAACCACATGTTCTCCTCATGCTGTTTCTAAAAATGTATGATTTAAGGCAGATTGTTGGAAATCGCTCAGTATCACAGTAGAAAATACCTCATTGTGGTTCACTCGTCCAAAGTTTGAGTGGGGATATTGGGTTCTGCAAGTGTGGTTCGAAAAATGAGGATATTGGGGAACATGGCTATGCTAAAAATTGAGGATATTGGGTTACATAGAATGTTAAACCACATGGCTATGCATACATTAAACCACATGTTCTCCTCATGCTGTTTCTAAAAATGTATGATTTAAGGCAGATTGTTGGAAATCACTCAGTATCACAGTAGAAAATACCTCATTGTGGTTCACTAGTCCAAAGTTTCAGTGGGGACCTGCAACGAAAAATTGAGGATATTGGGTTCATAGAATGTTGGAACATGGCTATGCATACATTAAACCACATGTTCTCCTCATGCTGTTTCTAAAAATGTATGATTTAAGGCAGATTGTTGGAAATCAGTCAGTATCACAGTAGAAAATACCTCATTGTGGTTCACTCGTCCAAAGTTTCAGTGGGGACCTGCAACTAAAAATTGAGGATATTGGGTTCATAGAATGTTGGAACGTGGCTATGCATACATTAAACCACATGTTCTCCTCATGCTGTTTCTAAAAATGTATGATTTAAGGCAGATTGTTGGAAATCAGTCAGTATCACAGTAGAAAATACCTCATTGTGGTTCACTCGTTCAAAGTTTCAGTGGGGACCTGCAACGAAAAATTGAGGATATTGGGTTCATAGAATGTTGGAACGTGGCTATGCATACATTAAACCACATGTTCTCCTCATGCTGTTTCTAAAAATGTATGATTTAAGGCAGATTGTTGGAAATCACTCAGTATCACAGTAGAAAATACCTCATTGTGGTTCACTAGTCAAAGTTTCAGTGGGGACCTGCAACGAAAAATTGAGGATATTGGGTTCATAGAATGTTGGAACGTGGCTATGCATACATTAAACCACATGTTCTCCTCATGCTGTTTCTAAAAATGTATGATTTAAGGCAGATTGTTGGAAATCACTCAGTATCACAGTAGAAAATACCTCATTGTGGTTCACTCGTCCAAAGTTTCAGTGGGGACCTGCAACGAAAAATTGAGGATATTGGGTTCATAGAATGTTGGAACATGGCTATGCATACATTAAACCACATGTTCTCCTCATGCTGTTTCTAAAAATGTATGATTTAAGGCAGATTGTTGGAAATCACTCAGTATCACAGTAGAAAATACCTCATTGTGGTTCACTCGTCAAAGTTTCAGTGGGGACCTGCAACGAAAAATTGAGGATATTGGGTTCATAGAATGTTGGAACATGGCTATGCATACATTAAACCACATGTTCTCCTCATGCTGTTTCTAAAAATGTATGATTTAAGGCAGATTGTTGGAAATCACTCAGTATCACAGTAGAAAATACCTCATTGTGGTTCACTCGACAAAATAATCAGTGGGGACCTGCAACTAAAAATTGAGGATATTGGGTTCATAGAATGTTGGAACGTGGCTATGCATACATTAAACCACATGTTCTCCTCATGCTGTTTCTAAAAATGTATGATTTAAGGCAGATTGTTGGAAATCACTCAGTATCACAGTAGAAAATACCTCATTGTGGTTCACTCGTCCAAAGTTTCAGTGGGGACCTGCAACGAAAAATTGAGGATATTGGGTTCATAGAATGCATAACATGCATACATTAAACCACATGTTCTCCTCATGCTGTTTACATTAAACCACTATGTTCTCCTCTCATGCTGTTTCTAAAAATGTATGATTTAAGGCAGATTGTTGGAAATCACTCAGTATCACAGTAGAAAATACCTCATCGTGGTTCACTCGTCCAAACTTTCAGTGGGGACCTGCAACTAAAAATTGAGGATATTGGGTTCATAGAATGTTGGAACATGGCTATGCATACATTAAACCACATGTTCTCCTCATGCTGTTTCTAAAAATGTATGATTTAAGGCAGATTGTTGGAAATCAGTCAGTATCACAGTACAAAATACCTCATTGTGGTTCACTGCCCAAAGTTTCAGTGGGGACCTGCAACGAAAAATTGAGGATATTGGGTTCATAGAATGTTGGAACGTGGCTATGCATACATTAAACCACATGTTCTCCTCATGCTGTTTCTAAAAATGTATGATTTAAGGCAGATTGTTGGAAATCAGTCAGTATCACAGTAGAAAATACCTCATTGTGGTTCACTTGTCAAAGTTTCAGTGGGGACCTGCAACGAAAAATTGAGGATATTGGGTTAATAGAATGTTGCAACGTGGCTATGCATACATTAAACCACATGTTCTCCTCATGCTGTTTCTAAAAATGTATGATTTAAGGCAGATTGTTGGAAATCACTCAGTATCACAGTACAAAATACCTCATTGTGGTTCACTCGTCCAAAGTTTCAGTGGGGACCTGCAACGAAAAATTGAGGATATTGGGTTCATAGAATGTTGAACGTTCCTATGCATACATAAAAAAACATGTTCTCCTCATGATGTTTCTAAAAATATATGATTTAAGGCAGATTGTTGGAAATCAGCTCAGTATCACAGTAGTAAATATCTCATTGTTGTTCAGACGTCCAAAGTTTCAGTGGGGACCTGCTACGAATAATTGTGGATATTGGGTTCATAGAATGTTGAACGTGGCTATGCATACATTAAACCACATGTTCTCCTCATGCTGTTTCTAAAAATCTATGATTTAAGGCAGATTGTTGGTAATCACTCAGTATCACAGTAGAAAATACCTCATTGTGGTTCACTGTCAAAGTTTCAGTGGGGACCTGCAACGAAAAATTGAGGATATTGGGTTCATAGAATGTTGAACGTGGCTATGCATACATTAAACCACATGTTCTCCTCATGCTGTTTCTAAAAATGTATGATTTAAGGCAGATTGTTGGAAATCAGTCATTATCAAAGTAGAAAATACCTCATTGTGGTTCACTGCTCAAAGTTTCAGTGGGGACCTGCAACTAAAAATTGAGGATATTGGGTTCATAGAATGTTGGAACGTGGCTATGCATACATTAAACCACATGTTCTCCTCATGCTGTTTCTAAAAATGTATGATTTAAGGCAGATTGTTGGAAATCACTCAGTATCACAGTAGAAAATACCTCATTGTGGTTCACTCGTCCAAAGTTTCAGTGGGGACCTGCAACTAAAAAATGAGGATATTGGGTTCATAGAATGTTGGAACGTGGCTATGCATACATTAAACCACATGTTCTCCTCATGCTGTTTCTAAAAATGTATGATTTAAGGCAGATTGTTGGAAATCAGCTCAGTATCACAGTAGAAAATACCTCATTGTGGTTCACTTGTCAAAGTTTCAGTGGGGACCTGCAACGAAAAAATGAGGATATGGGGATCATAGAATGTTTGAACGTGGCCATGCATACATTAAACCACATGTTCTCCTCATGCTGTTTCTAAAAATGTATGATTTAAGGCAGATTGTTGGAAATCACTCAGTATCACAGTAGAAAATACCTCATTGTGGTTCACTTGTGAAAGTTTCAGTGGGGACCTGCAACTAAAAATTGAGGATATTGGGTTCATAGAATGTTGAACGTGGCTATGCATACATTAAACCACATGTTCTCCTCATGCTGTTTCTAAAATGTATGATTTAAGGCAGATTGTTGGAAATCACTCAGTATCACAGTAGAAAATACCTCATTGTGGTTCACTGCTCAAAGTTTCAGTGGGGACCTGCAAACGAAAAATTGAGGATATTGCGTTCATACTATGTTGTAAAGTGGCTATGCATACATTAAACCACATGTTCTCCTCATGCTGTTTCTAAAAATGTATGATTTAAGGCAGATTGTTGGAAATCACTCAGTATCACAGTAGAAAATACCTCATTGTTGTTCACTGCCCAAAGTTTCAGTGGGGACCTGCAAACTAAAAATTGAGGATATTGGGTTCATAGAATGTTGAACGTGGCTATGCATACATTAAACCACATGTTCTCCTCATGCTGTTTCTAAAAATGTATGATTTAAGGCAGATTGTTGGAAATCAGTCAGTATCACAGTAGAAAATACCTCATTGTGGTTCACTGCCCAAAGTTTCAGTGGGGACCTGCAAACTAAAAATTGAGGATATTGGGTTCATAGAATGTTGAACGTGGCTATGCATACATTAAACCACATGTTCTCCTCATGCTGTTTCTAAAAATGTATGATTTAAGGCAGATTGTTGGAAATCACTCAGTATCACAGTAGAAAATACCTCATTGTGGTTCACTGCGTCAAAGTTTCAGTGGGGACCTGCAACGAAAAATTGAGGATATTGGGTTCATAGAATGTTGGAACGTGGCTATGCATACATTAAACCACATGTTCTCCTCATGCTGTTTCTAAAAATGTATGATTTAAGGCAGATTGTTGGAAATCACTCAGTATCACAGTAGAAAATACCTCATTGTGGTACACTCTACCAAACTTACATAGGGGAACTGCAACTAAAAATTGAGGATATTGGGTTCATAGACTGTTTGAACGTGGCTATGCATACATTAAACCACATGTTCTCCTCATGCTGTTTCTAAAAATGTATGATTTAAGGCAGATTGTTGGAAATCAGTCAGTATCACAGTAGAAAATACCTCATTGTGGTTCACTGCTCAAAGTTTCAGTGGGGACCTGCAAACTAAAAATTGAGGATATTGGGTTCATAGAATGTTGAACGTGGCTATGCATACATTAAACCACATGTTCTCCTCATGCTGTTTCTAAAAATGTATGATTTAAGGCAGATTGTTGGAAATCACTCAGTATCACAGTAGAAAATACCTCATTGTGGTTCACTGCTCAAAGTTTCAGTGGGGACCTGCAACGAAAAATTGAGGATATTGGGTTCATAGAATGTTGGAACGTGGCTATGCATACATTAAACCACATGTTCTCCTCATGCTGTTTCTAAAAATGTATGATTTAAGGCAGATTGTTGGAAATCACTCAGTATCACAGTAGAAAATACCTCATTGTGGTTCACTCGCCCAAAGTTTCAGTGGGGACCTGCAACGAAAAATTGAGGATATTGGGTTCATAGAATGTTGGAACGTGGCTATGCATACATTAAACCACATGTTCTCCTCATGCTGTTTCTAAAAATGTATGATTTAAGGCAGATTGTTGGAAATCACTCAGTATCACAGTAGAAAATACCTCATTGTGGTTCACTTCCAAAGTTTCAGTGGGGACCTGCAACGAAAAATTGAGGATATTGGGTTCAAGGAATGAAGAACGGAGGGTATGCAAGCATTAGACCACATGTTGTCCTCATGCTGTTTCTAAAAATGTATGATTTAAGGCAGATTGTTGGAAATCAGCTCAGTATCACAGTAGAAAATACCTCATTGTGGTTCACTGCCCAAAGTTTCAGTGGGGACCTGCAACGAAAAATTGAGGATATTGGGTTCATAGAATGTTGAACGTGGCTATGCATACATTAAACCACATGTTCTCCTCATGCTGATTGAAATATGTATGATTTAAGGCAGATTGTTGGATATCACTCAGTATCACAGTAGAAAATACCTCATTGTGGTTCACTGCTCAAAGTTTCAGTGGGGACCTGCAACGAAAAATTGAGGATATTGGGTTCATAGAATGTTGAACGTGGCTATGCATACATTAAACCACATGTTCTCCTCATGCTGTTTCTAAAAATGTATGATTTAAGGCAGATTGTTGGAAATCAGCTCAGTATCACAGTAGAAAATACCTCATTGTGGTTCACTGTCAAAGTTTCAGTGGGGACCTGCAACGAAAAATTGAGGATATTGGGTTCATAGAATGTTGAACGTGGCTATGCATACATTAAACCACATGTTCTCCACACGCTGTTCCTAATAAAGTAAGATTTAAGTCAGATAAATTGAATGAATAGAGTATCACAGTAGAAAATACCTCATTGTGGTTCACTCGTCCAAAGTTTCAGTGGGGACCTGCAACGAAAAATTGAGGATATTGGGTTCATAGAATGTTGGAACGTGGCTATGCATACATTAAACCACATGTTCTCCTCATGCTGTTTCTAAAAATGTATGATTTAAGGCAGATTGTTGGAAATCAGTCAGTATCACAGTAGAATATACCTCATTGTGGTTCACTGCTCCAAAGTTTCAGTGGGGACCTGCAACTAAAAATTGAGGATATTGGGTTCATAGAATGTTGGAACGTGGCTATGCATACATTAAACCACATGTTCTCCTCATGCTGTTTCTAAAATGTATGATTTAAGGCAGATTGTTGGAAATCGTCAGTATCACAGTAGAAAATACCTCATTGTGGTTCACTGCTCAAAGTTTCAGTGGGGACCTGCAACGAAAAATTGAGGATATTGGGTTCATAGAATGTTTGAACATGGCTATGCATACATTAAACCACATGTTCTCCTCATGCTGTTTCTAAAAATGTATGATTTAAGGCAGATTGTTGGAAATCACTCAGTATCACAGTAGAAAATACCTCATTGTGGTTCACTCGACCAAAGTTTCAGTGGGGACCTGCATCTAAAAATTGAGGATATTGGGTTCATAGAATGTTGGAACGTGGCTATGCATACATTAAACCACATGTTCTCCTCATGCTGTTTCTAAAAATGTATGATTTAAGGCAGATTGTTGGAAATCACTCAGTATCACAGTAGAAAATACCTCATTGTGGTTCACTGCTCAAAGTTTCAGTGGGGACCTGCAACTAAAAATTGAGGATATTGGGTTCATAGAATGTAGGAACGTGGCTATGCATACATTAAACCACATGTTCTCCTCATGCTGTTTCTAAAAATGTATGAATTAAGGCAGATTGTTGGAAATCACTCAGTATCACAGAAGAAAATACCTCATTGTGGTTCACTCGTTCAAAGTTTCAGTGGGAACCTGAAACGAAAAATTAAGGATATTGGGTTCATAGAATGTTGGAACGTGGCCATGCATACATTAAACCACATGTTCTCCTCATGCTGTTTCTAAAAATGTATGATTTAAGGCAGATTGTTGGAAATCAGTCAGTATCACAGTAGAAAATACCTCATTGTGGTTCACTCGTCCAAAGTTTCAGTGGGGACCTGCAACGAAAAATTGAGGATATTGGGTTCATAGAATGTTGGAACATGGCTATGCATACATTAAACCACATGTTCTCCTCATGCTGTTTCTAAAAATGTATGATTTAAGGCAGATTGTTGGAAATCACTCAGTATCACAGTAGAAAATACCTCATTGTGGTTCTCTCGTCAATAGTTTCTGTTGGGTCCTGGAACGAATTATTGAGGATATTGGGTTCATAGAATGTTGAACGTGGCTATGCATACATTAAACCACATGTTCTCCTCATGCTGTTTCTAAAAATGTATGATTTAAGGCAGATTGTTGGAAATCACTCAGTATCACAGTAGAAAATACCTCATTGTGGTTCACTCGACCAAAGTTTCAGTGGGGACCTGCAACGAAAAATTGAGGATATTGGGTTCATAGAATTTTGGAACGTGGCTATGCATACATTAAACCACATGTTCTCCTCATGCTGTTTCTAAAAATGTATGATTTAAGGCAGATTGTTGGAAATCGCTCAGTATCACAGTAGAAAATACCTCATTGTGGTTCACTCGTTCAAAGTTTCAGTGGGGACCTGCAACAAAAAATTGAGGATATTGGGTTCATAGAATGTTGGAACGTGGCTATGCATACATTAAACCACATGTTCTCCTCATGCTGTTTCTAAAAATGTATGATTTAAGGCAGATTGTTGGAAATCACTCAGTATCACAGTAGAAAATACCTCATTGTGGTTCACTGCTCAAAGTTTCAGTGGGGACCTGCAACTAAAAATTGAGGATATTGGGTTCATAGAATGTTGAACGTGGCTATGCATACATTAAACCACATGTTCTCCTCATGCTGTTTCTAAAAATGTATGATTTAAGGCAGATTGTTGGAAATCTCAGTATCACAGTAGAAAATACCTCATTGTGGTTCACTCTGTCTCAAAGTTTCAGTGGGGACCTGCAACTAAAAATTGAGGATATTGGGTTCATAGAATGTTGGAACGTGGCTATGCATACATTAAACCACATGTTCTCCTCATGCTGTTTCTAAAAATGTATGATTTAAGGCAGATTGTTGGAAATCAGTCAGTATCACAGTAGAAAATACCTCATTGTGGTTCACTCGTTCAAAGTTTCAGTGGGGACCTGCAACTAAAAATTGAGGATATTGGGTTCATAGAATGTTGGAACGTGGCTATGCATACATTAAACCACATGTTCTCCTCATGCTGTTTCTAAAAATGTATGATTTAAGGCAGATTGTTGGAAATCGCTCAGTATCACAGTAGAAAATACCTCATTGTGGTTCACTCTCCAAAGTTTCAGTGGGGACCTGCAACTAAAAATTGAGGATATTGGGTTCATAGAATGTTGAACGTGGCTATGCATACATTAAACCACATGTTCTCCTCATGCTGTTTCTAAAAATGTATGATTTAAGGCAGATTGTTGGAAATCGCTCAGTATCACAGTAGAAAATACCTCATTGTGGTTCACTGCCCAAAGTTTCAGTGGGGACCTGCAACGAAAAATTGAGGATATTGGGTTCATAGAATGTTTGAACGTGGCTATGCATACATTAAACCACATGTTCTCCTCATGCTGTTTCTAAAAATGTATGATTTAAGGCAGATTGTTGGAAATCACTCAGTATCACAGTAGAAAATACCTCATTGTGGTTCGCACGACCAAAGGTTCAGTGGGGACCTGCAACGATAAAATGAGGAGATTGGGTTCATAGAATGTTGAACGTGGCTATGCATACATTATACCACATGTTCTCCTCATGCTGTTTCTAAAATGTATGATTTAAGGCAGATTGTTGGAAATCAGTCAGTATCACAGTAGAAAATACCTCATTGTGGTTCACTCGTCCAAAGTTTCAGTGGGTACCTGCAACTAAAAATTGAGGATATTGGGTTCATAGAATGTTGTAAAATGGCTATGCATACATTAATCCAAAAGTTCTCCTCATGCTGTTTCTAAAAATGTATGATTTAAGGCAAATTGTTGGAAATAAATCAGTATCACAGTAGAAAATACCTCATTGTGGTTCCCTCGTCCAAAGTTTCAGTGGGGACCTGCAACGAAAAATTGAGGATATTGGGTTCATAGAATGTTGGAACGTGGCTATGCATACATTAAACCACATGTTCTCCTCATGCTGTTTCTAAAAATGTATGATTTAAGGCAGATTGTTGGAAATCACTCAGTATCACAGTAGAAAATACCTCATTGTGGTTCACTCGTCCAAAGTTTCAGTGGGGACCTGCAAACTAAAAATGATGATATTGGTTTAATAGAATGTTGAACGTGGCTATGCATACATTAAACCACATGTTCTCCTCATGCTGTTTCTAAAAATGTATGATTTAAGGCAGATTGTTGGAAATCGTCAGTATCACAGTAGAAAATACCTCATTGTGGTTCACTGCTCAAAGTTTCAGTGGGGACCTTCAACGAAAAAATGATGATATTGCGTTCATAGAATGATTGAAAGTGGCTATGCATACATTAAACCACATGTTCTCCTCATGCTGTTTCTAAAAATGTATGATTTAAGGCAGATTGTTGGAAATCACTCAGTATCACAGTAGAAAATACCTCATTGTGGTTCACTCGCATAAGTTTCAGTGGGACCTGCAACTAAAAATTGAGGATATTGGGTTCATAGAATGTTGAACGTGGCTATGCATACATTAAACCACATGTTCTCCTCATGCTGTTTCTAAAAATGTATGATTTAAGGCAGATTGTTGGAAATCAGTCAGTATGACAGTGGAAAATACCTCATTGTGGTTCACTTGTCCAATGTTTCGGTGGGAACCTGCAACTAAAAATTGAGTATATTGGGTTCATAGAATTTCTGAACGTGGCTATGCATACATTAAACCACATGTTCTCCTCATGCTGTTTCTAAAAATGTATGATTTAAGGCAGATTGTTGGAAATCACTCAGTATCACAGTAGAAAATACCTCTTTGTGGTTCACTGGTCAAATGTTTCAGTGGGGACCTGCAACTAAAATTTGAGGATATTGGGTTCATAGAATGTTGGAACGTGGCTATGCATACATTAAACCACATGTTCTCCTCATGCTGTTTCTAAAAATGTATGATTTAAGGCAGATTGTTGGAAATCAGCTCAGTATCACAGTAGAAAATACCTCATTGTGGTTCACTGCTCAAAGTTTCAGTGGGGACCTGCAACGAAAAATTGAGGATATTGGGTTCATAGAATGTTGAACGTGGCTATCCATACATTAATCCATATGTTCTCCTCATTCTTTTTCTAAAAATGTTTGATTTAAGGCAGATTGTTTGAAATAAGTCACTATCAAAGTACTAAATACCTCATTGTGGTTCACTCTTCCAAAGTTTCAGTGGGGACCTGCAACGAAAAATTGAGGATATTGGGTTCATACACAGTATGAAAAGGGCTAAGCATAAGTTAAAACACATGTTCTCCTCAGGCTGTTTCTAAAAATGTCTGATTTAAGGCAGATTGTTGGAAATCACTCAGTATCACAGTAGAAAATACCTCATTGTGGTTCACTGCTCAAAGTTTCAGTGGGGACCTGCAAACTAAAAATTGAGGATATTGGGTTCATAGAATGTTGAACGTGGCTATGCATACATTAAACCACATGTTCTCCTCATGCTGTTTCTAAAAATGTATGATTTAAGGCAGATTGTTGGAAATCACTCAGTATCACAGTAGAAAATACCTCATTGTGTTTCACTGTCAAAGTTTCAGTGGGGACCTGCAACGAAAAATTGAGGATATTGGGTTCATAGAATGTTGAACGTGGCTATGCATACATTAAACCACATGTTCTCCTCATGCTGTTTCTAAAAATGTATGATTTAAGGCAGATTGTTGGAAATCACTCAGTATCACAGTAGAAAATACCTCATTGTGGTTCACTCGTCCAAAGTTTCAGTGGGGACCTGCAACGAAAAATTGAGGATATTGGGTTCATAGAATGTTGAACGTGGCTATGCATACATTAAACCACATGTTCTCCTCATGCTGTTTCTAAAAATGTATGATTTAAGGCAGATTGTTGGAAATCAGTCAGTATCACAGTAGAAAATACCTCATTGTGGTTCACTCTGCTCAAAGTTTCAGTGGGGACCTGCAACTAAAAATTGAGGATATTGGGTTCATAGAATGTTGGAACGTGGCTATGCATACATTAAACCACATGTTCTCCTCATGCTGTTTCTAAAAATGTATGATTTAAGGCAGATTGTTGGAAATCAGTCAGTATCACAGTAGAAAATACCTCATTGTGGTTCACTCGTCCAAAGTTTCAGTGGGGACCTGCAACGAAAAATTGAGGATATTGGGTTCATAGAATGTTTGAACGTGGCTATGCATACATTAAACCACATGTTCTCCTCATGCTGTTTCTAAAAATGTATGATTTAAGGCAGATTGTTGGAAATCACTCAGTATCACAGTAGAAAATACCTCATTGTGGTTCACTGCTCAAAGTTTCAGTGGGGACCTGCAACTAAAAATTGAGGATATTGGGTTCATAGAATGTTGAACGTGGCTATGCATACATTAAACCACATGTTCTCCTCATGCTGTTTCTAAAAATGTATGATTTAAGGCAGATTGTTGGAAATCAGCTCAGTATCACAGTAGAAAATACCTCATTGTGGTTCACTGCCCAAAGTTTCAGTGGGGACCTGCAACGAAAAATTGAGGATATTGGGTTCATAGAATGTTTGAACGTGGCTATGCATACATTAAACCACATGTTCTCCTCATGCTGTTTCTAAAAATGTATGATTTAAGGCAGATTGTTGGAAATCAGTCAGTATCACAGTAGAAAATACCTCACTGTGGATCACTCCTCCAAACTTACAGAGTGGACCTTCAACTAAAAATTGAGGATATTGGGTTCATAGAATGTTTGAACGTGGCTATGCATACATTAAACCACATGTTCTCCTCATGCTGTTTCTAAAAATGTATGATTTAAGGCAGATTGTTGGAAATCACTCAGTATCACAGTAGAAAATACCTCATAGGGGAACACAGTACTATAGGTTCAGTGGGGACCTGCAACGAAAAATTGAGGATATTGGGTTCATAGAATGTTTGAACGTGGCTATGCATACATTAAACCACATGTTCTCCTCATGCTGTTTCTAAAAATGTATGATTTAAGGCAGATTGTTGGAAATCACTCAGTATCACAGTAGAAAATACCTCATTGTGGTTCACTCTGCTCAAAGTTTCAGTGGGGACCTGCAACTAAAAATTGAGGATATTGGGTTCATAGAATGTTGAACGTGGCTATGCATACATTAAACCACATGTTCTCCTCATGCTGTTTCTAAAAATGTATGATTTAAGGCAGATTGTTGGAAATCACTCAGTATCACAGAAGAAAATACCTCATTGTGGTTCACTCGTCAAAATTGTCGGTGGGGAGATGCAACGAAAAAGTGAGGATATTGGGTTCATAGAATGTTGAACGTGGCTATGCATACATTAAACCACATGTTCTCCTCATGCTGTTTCTAAAAATGTATGATTTAAGGCAGATTGTTGGAAATCAGCTCAGTATCACAGTAGAAAATACCTCATTGTGGTTCACTCTGCTCCAAAGTTTCAGTGGGGACCTGCAAACTAAAAATTGAGGATATTGGGTTCATAGAATGTTGGAACGTGGCTATGCATACATTAAACCACATGTTCTCCTCATGCTGTTTCTAAAAATGTATGATTTAAGGCAGATTGTTGGAAATCACTCAGTATCACAGTAGAAAATACCTCATTGTGGTTACCTCCTCCAAAGTTTCAGTGGGGACCTGCAACGAAAAATTGAGGATATTGGGTTCATAGAATGTTGGAACGTGGCTATGCATACATTAAACCACATGTTCTCCTCATGCTGTTTCTAAAAATGTATGATTTAAGGCAGATTGTTGGAAATCACTCAGTATCACAGTAGAAAATACCTCATTGTGGTTCACTGCTCAAAGTTTCAGTGGGGACCTGCAACTAAAAATTGAGGATATTGGGTTCATAGAATGTTGAACGTGGCTATGCATACATTAAACCACATGTTCTCCTCATGCTGTTTCTAAAAATGTATGATTTAAGGCAGATTGTTGGAAATCACTCAGTATCACAGTAGAAAATACCTCATTGTGGTTCACTGCTCAAAGTTTCAGTGGGGACCTGCAACGAAAAATTGAGGATATTGGGTTCATAGAATGTTTGAACGTGGCTATGCATACATTAAACCACATGTTCTCCTCATGCTGTTTCTAAAAATGTATGATTTAAGGCAGATTGTTGGAAATCACTCAGTATCACAGTAGAAAATACCTCATTGTAGTTCACTCGTCCAAAGTTTCAGTGGGGACCTGCAACGAAAAATTGAGGATATTGGGTTCATAGAATGTTGAACGTGGCTATGCATACATTAAACCACATGTTCTCCTCATGCTGTTTCTAAAAATGTATGATTTAAGGCAGATTGTTGGAAATCACTCAGTATCACAGTAGAAAATACCTCATTGTGGTTCACTCGTCAAAAGTTTCAGTGGGGACCTGCAACGAAAAATTGAGGATATTGGGTTCATAGAATGTTGGAACGTGGCTATGCATACATTAAACCACATGTTCTCCTCATGCTGTTTCTAAAAATGTATGATTTAAGGCAGATTGTTGGAAATCACTCAGTATCACAGTAGAAAATACCTCATTGTGGTTCACTCGTCCAAAGTTTCAGTGGGGACCTGCAACGAAAAATTGAGGATATTGGGTTCATAGAATGTTGTAACGTGGCTATGCATACATTAAACCACATGTTCTCCTCATGCTGTTTCTAAAAATGTATGATTTAAGGCAGATTGTTGGAAATCACTCAGTATCACAGTAGAAAATACCTCATTGTGGTACACTAGTCAAAAGTTTAAGTGGGTACCTGCAACGAAAAATTGAGGATATTGGGTTCATAGAATGTTGGAACGTGGCTATGCATACATTAAACCACATGTTCTCCTCATGCTGTTTCTAAAAATGTATGATTTAAGGCAGATTGTTGGAAATCACTCAGTATCACAGTAGAAAATACCTCATTGTGGTTCACTGCTCAAAGTGTCAGTGGGGACCTGCAAACGAAAAATTGAGGATATTGGGTTCATAGAATGTTGGAACGTGGCTATGCATACATTAAACCACATGTTCTCCTCATGCTGTTTCTAAAAATGTATGATTTAAGGCAGATTGTTGGAAATCACTCAGTATCACAGTAGAAAATACCTCATTGTGGTTCACTGCTCAAAGTTTCAGTGGGGACCTGCAAACTAAAAATTGAGGATATTGGGTTCATAGAATGTTGAACGTGGCGATGCATACATTAAACCACATGTTCTCCTCATGCTGTTTCTAAAATGTATGATTTAAGGCAGATTGTTGGAAATCACTCAGTATCACAGTAGAAAATAACTCATTGTGGTTCACTGCTCAAAGTTTCAGTGGGGCCCTGCAACGAAAAATTGAGGATATTGGGTTAATAGAATGTTGGAACGTGGCTATGCGTACATTAAACCACATGTTCTCCTCATGCTGTTTCTAAAAATGTATGATTTAAGGCAGATTGTTGGAAATCACTCAGTATCACAGTAGAAAATACCTCATTGTGGTTCACTCGTCCAAAGTTTCAGTGGGGACCTGCAAACGAAAAATTGAGGATATTGGGTTCATAGAATGTTGAACGTGGCTATGCATACATTAAACCACATGTTCTCCTCATGCTGTTTCTAAAAATGTATGATTTAAGGCAGAATGTTGGAAATCACTCAGTATCACAGTAGAAAATACCTCATTGTGGTTCACTGCTCAAAGTTTCAGTGGGGACCTGCAAACGAAAAATTGAGGATATTGGGTTCATAGAATGTTGGAACGTGGCTATGCATACATTAAACCACATGTTCTCCTCATGCTGTTTCTAAAAATGTATGATTTAAGGCAGATTGTTGGAAATCAGCTCAGTATCACAGTAGAAAATACCTCATTGTGGTTCTCAGCTCCAAAGTTTCAGTGGGGACCTGCAACGAAAAATTGAGGATATTGGGTTCATAGAATGTTGGAACGTGGCTATGCATACATTAAACCACATGTTCTCCTCATGCTGTTTCTAAAAATGTATGATTTAAGGCAGATTGTTGGAAATCACTCAGTATCACAGTAGAAAAAAACTCATTGTGGTTCACTGCTCAAAGTTTCAGTGGGGACCTGCAACGAAAAATTGAGGATATTTGGTTCATAGAATTTTGATTCGTGGCTATGCATACATTAAACCACTTGTTCTCCTCATGCTGTTTCTTAAAATGTATGATTTAAGGCAGATTGTTGGAAATCACTCAGTATCACAGTAGAAAACACCTCATTGTGGTTCACTGCTCAAAGTTTCAGTGGGGACCTGCAACGAAAAATTGAGGATATTGGGTTCATATAATGTATGAACGTGGCTATGCATACATTAAACCACATGTTCTCCTCATGCTGTTTCTAAAAATGTATGATTTAAGGCAGATTGTTGGAAATCACTCAGTATCACAGTAGAAAATACCTCATTGTGGTTCACTGCTCAAAGTTTCAGTGGGGACCTGCAACAAAAAATTGAGGATAATGGGTTCATAGAATTCTTGTAAGTTGCTATGTATAAATTAAACCACATGTTCTCCTCATGCTGTTTCTAAAAATGTATGATTTAAGGCAGATTGTTGGAAATCACTCAGTATCACAATAGAAAATACCTCATTGTGGTTCACTCTGCTCAAAGTTTCAGTGGGGACCTGCAACGAAAAATTGAGGATATTGGGTTCATAGAATGTTGAACGTGGCTATGCATACATTAAACCACATGTTCTCCTCATGCTGTTTCTAAAAATGTATGATTTAAGGCAGATTGTTGGAAATCACTCAGTATCACAGTAGAAAATACCTCATTGTGGTTCACTCGTCCAAAGTTTCAGTGGGGACCTGCAACGAAAAATTGAGGATATTGGGTTCATAGAATGTTGGAACGTGGCTATGCATACATTAAACCACATGTTCTCCTCATGCTGTTTCTAAAAATGTATGATTTAAGGCAGATTGTTGGAAATCACTCAGTATCACAGTAGAAAATACCTCATTGTGGTTCACTGTCCAAAGTTTCAGTGGTGGACCTGCAACGAAAAATTGAGGATATTGGGTTCATAGAATGTTGAACGTGGCTATTAATACATTAAACAACATGTTCTCCTCATGCTGTTTCTAAAAATTTATATTTTAAGGCAGTTTGTTGCAAATCGCACAGTATCACATTAGAAAATACCTCTTTGTGGTTCACTCGTCCAAAGGTTCAGGGGGGACCTGCAACGAAAAATTGAGGATCTTGGGGTCATAGAATGTTGGAACGTGGCTATGCATACATTAAACCACATGTTCTCCTCATGCTGTTTCTAAAATGTATGATTTAAGGCAGATTGTTGGAAATCAGTTAATATCACAGTAGAAAATACCCTCATTGTGGTTCACTCTGCCCAAAGTTTCAGTTGGGACCTGACACGAAAAATTGAGGATATTGTGTTCATAGAATGTTGTAACGTGGCTATGCATACATTACACCACATGTTCTCCTCATGCTGTTTCTAAAAATGTATGATTTAAGGCAGATTGTTGGAAATCACTCAGTATCAGAGTAGAAAATACCTCATTGTGGTTCACTCGCTCAAAGTTTCAGTGGGGACCTGCAACGAAAAATTGAGGATATTGGGTTCATAGAATGTTGGAACGTGGCTATGCATACATTAAACCACATGTTCTCCTCATGCTGTTTCTAAAAATGTATGATTTAAGGCAGATTGTTGGAAATCACTCAGTATCACAGTAGAAAATACCTCATTGTGGTTCACTCGTCCAAAGTTTCAGTGGGGACCTGCAACGAAAAAATGAGGATATTGGGTTCATAGAATGTTGGAACGTGGCTATGCATACATTAAACCACATGTTCTCCTCATGCTGTTTCTAAAAAGGTATGATTTAAGGCAGATTGTTCGGAAATCACTCAGTATCACAGTAGAAAATATCTCATTGTGGTTCACTCGTCCAAAGTTTCAGTGGGGACCTGCAAACAAAAAATGACCAGAGTGGGTTCATAGAATGTTGGAACGTGGCTATGCATACATTAAACCACATGTTCTCCTCATGCTGTTTCTAAAAATGTATGATTTAAGGCAGATTGTTGGAAATCACTCAGTATTCACAGTAGAAAATACCTCATTGTGGTTCACTCGTCCAAAGTTTCAGTGGGGACCTGCAACGAAAAATTGAGGATATTGGGTTCATAGAATGTTGTAACGTGGCTATGCATACATTAAACCACATGTTCTCCTCATGCTGTTTCTAAAAATGTATGATTTAAGGCAGATTGTTGGAAATCACTCAGTATCACAGTAGAAAATATCTCATTGTGGTTCACTCGTCCAAAGTTTCAGTGGGGACCTGAAACGAAAAATTGAGGATATTGGGTTCATAGAATGTTGGAACGTGGCTATGCATACATTAAACCACATGTTCTCCTCATGCTGTTTCTAAAAATGTATGATTTAAGGCAGATTGTTGGAAATCACTCAGTATCACAGTAGAAAATACCTCATTGTGGTTCACTCGTCCAAAGTTTCAGTGGGGACCTGCAACGAAAAATTGAGGATATTGGGTTCATAGAATGTTGGAACGTGGCTATGCATACATTAAACCACATGTTCTCCTCATGCTGTTTCTAAAAATGTATGATTTAAGGCAGATTGTTGGAAATCACTCAGTATCACAGTAGAAAATACCTCATTGTGGTTCACTGCTCAAAGTTTCAGTGGGGACCTGCAACGAAAAATTGTGCATAGATGGTTAATAGAAAGTTCGGAACTCGCTATGCATACATAAAACCACATGTTCTCCTCATGCTGTTTCTAAAAATGTATGATTTAAGGCAGATTGTTGGAAATCACTCAGTATCACAGTAGAAAATACCTCATTGTGGTTCACTCGTCAAAGTTTCAGTGGGGACCTGCAACGAAAAATTGAGGATATTGGGTTCACTGAATGTTGTACGCTGGCTATGCATACATTAAACCACATGTTCTCCTCATGCTGTTTCTAAAAATGTATGATTTAAGGCAGATTGTTGGAAATCAGCTCAGTATCACAGTAGAAAATACCTCATTGTGGTTCACTCGCTCAAAGTTTCAGTGGGGACCTGCAACGAAAAATTGAGGATATTGGGTTCATAGAATGTTGAACGTGGCTATGCATACATTAAACCACATGTTCTCCTCATGCTGTTTCTAAAAATGTATGATTTAAGGCAGATTGTTGGAAATCACTCAGTATCACAGTAGAAAATACCTCATTGTGGTTCACTCTTCCAAAGTTTCAGTGGGGACCTGCAACGAAAAATTGAGGATATTGGGTTCATAGAATGTTGAACGTGGCTATGAGTACATTAAACCACATGTTCTCCTCATGCTGTTTCTAAAAATGTATGATTTAAGGCAGATTGTTGGAAATCACTCAGTATCACAGTAGAAAATACCTCATTGTGGTTCTATTGTCCAAAGTTTCAGAGGGGACCTGCAACTATTAATTGAGGATCTTTGGTTCATAGTTTGTTTGAACGTGGATATGCATAGATTAAACAACATGTTCTCCTCATGCTGTTTCTAAAAATGTATGATTTAAGGCAGATTGTTGGAAATCACTCAGTATCACAGTAGAAAATACCTCATTGTGGTTCACTGCTCAAAGTTTCAGTGGTGGGGACCTGCAAACAAAAAATTGAGGATATTGGGTTCATAGAATGTTGGAACGTGGCTATGCATACATTAAACCACATGTTCTCCTCATGCTGTTTCTAAAAATGTATGATTTAAGGCAGATTGTTGGAAATCACTCAGTATCACAGTAGAAAATACCTCATTGTGGTTCACTCGTCAAAGTTTCAGTGGGGACCTGCAAACGAAAAATTGAGGATATTGGGTTCATAGAATGTTGGAACGTGGCTAATCATACATTATTAACCACATGTTCTCCTCATGCTGTTTCTAAAAATGTATGATTTAAGGCAGATTGTTGGAAATCACTCAGTATCACAGTAGAAAATACCTCATTGTGGTTCACTCGCTCAAAGTTTCAGTGGGGACCTGCAAACTAAAAATTGAGGATATTGGGTTCATAGAATGTTGAACGTGGCTATGCATACATTAAACCACATGTTCTCCTCATGCTGTTTCTAAAAATGTATGATTTAAGGCAGATTGTTGGAAATCAGCTCAGTATCACAGTAGAAAATACCTCATTGTGGTTCACTGCTCAAAGTTTCAGTGGGGACCTGCAACGAAAAATTGAGGATATTGGGTTCATAGAATATTGAACGTGGCTATGCATACATTAAACCACATGTTCTCCTCATGCTGTTTCTAAAAATGTATGATTTAAGGCAGATTGTTGGAAATCACTCAGTATCACAGTAGAAAATACCTCATTGTGGTTCACTCGTCCAAAGTTTCAGTGGGGACCTGCAACGAAAAATTGAGGATATTGGGTTCATAGAATGTTGGAACGTGGCTATGCATACATTAAAACCACATGTTCTCCTCATGCTGTTTCTAAAAATGTATGATTTAAGGCAGATTGTTGGAAATCACTCAGTATCACAGTAGAAAATACCTCATTGTGGTTCACTCTCAAAGTTTCAGTGGGGACCTGCAAACGAAAAATCGATGAGATTGTGTTCATAGAATGATTGAACGTGGCTATGCATACATTAAACCACATGTTCTCCTCATGCTGTTTCTAAAAATGTATGATTTAAGGCAGATTGTTGGAAATCACTCAGTATCACAGTAGAAAATACCTCATTGTGGTTCACTCGTCCAAAGTTTCAGTGGGGACCTGCAAACGAAAAATTGAGGATATTGGGTTTCATAGAATGTTGAACGTGGCTATGCATACATTAAAACCACATGTTCTCCTCATGCTGTTTCTAAAAATGTATGATTTAAGGCAGATTGTTGGAAATCACTCAGTATCACAGTAGAAAATATCTCATTGTGGTTCACTCGTCCAAAGTTTCAGTGGGGACCCTGCAACGAAAAATTGAGGATATTGGGTTCATAGAATGTTGAACGTGGCTATGCATACATTAAACCACATGTTCTGCCCTCATGCTGTTTCTAAAAATGTATGATTTAAGGCAGATTGTTGGAAATCACTCAGTATCACAGTAGAAAATACCTCATTGTGGTTCACTCGTCCAAAGTATCATAGGTGACCAGCAACAAAAAAAAGAGGATATTGGGTTCATAGAATGTTGAACGTGGCTATGCATACATTAAACCACATGTTCTCCTCATGCTGTTTCTAAAATGTATGATTTAAGGCAGATTGTTGGAAATCAGCTCAGTATCACAGTAGAAAATACCTCATTGTGGTTCACTGCTCCAAAGTTTCAGTGGGGACCTGCAACTAAAAATTGAGGATATTGGGTTCATAGAATGTTGAACGCTATATGCATACATTAAAACCACATGTTCTCCTCATGCTGTTTCTAAAAATGTATGATTTAAGGCAGATTGTTGGAAATCACTCAGTATCACAGTAGAAAATACCTCATTGTGGTTCACTCGCTCAAAGTTTCAGTGGGACCTGCAAACTAAAAATTGAGGATATTGGGTTCATAGAATGTTGGAACGTGGCTATGCATACATTAAACCACATGTTCTCCTCATGCTGTTTCTAAAAATGTATGATTTAAGGCAGATTGTTGGAAATCACTCAGTATCACAGTAGAAAATACCTCATTGTGGTTCACTGCTCAAAGTTTCAGTGGGGACCTGCAACGAAAAATTGAGGATATTGGGGTTCATAGAATGTTGGAACGTGGCTATGCATACATTAAACCACATGTTCTCCTCATGCTGTTTCTAAAAAATGTATATGATTTAAGGCAGATTGTTGGGAAATCACTCAGTATCACAGTAGAAAATACCTCCTCATTGTGGTTCACTGCTCAAAGTTTCAGTGGGGACCTGCAAACTAAAAATTGAGGATATTGGGGTTCATAGAATGTTGAACGTGGCTATGCATACATTAAACCACATGTTCTCCTCATGCTGTTTCTAAAATGTATGATTTAAGGCAGATTGTTGGGAAATCACTCAGTATCACAGTAGAAAATACCTCATTGTGGTTCACTGTCAAAGTTTCACTGGGGACCTGCAACGAAAAATTGCGGATATTGGGTTCATAGATTTTTTGATCGTGGCTATGCATACATTAAACCACATGTTCTCCTCATGCTGTTTCTAAAAATGTATGATTTAAGGCAGATTGTTGGAAATCACTCAGTATCACAGTAGAAAATACCTCATTGTGGTTCACTCTACCAAAGTGTCAGTGGGAACCTGCAACTAAAAATTGAGGATATTGGGGTTCATAGAATGTTGAACGTGGGCTATGCATACATTAAACCACATGTTCTCCTCATGCTGTTTCTAAAAAAATGTATGATTTAAGGCAGATTGTTGGAAATCACTCAGTATCACAGTAGAAAATACCTCATTGTGGTTCACTGCTCAAAGTTTCAGTGGGGGACCTGCAACTAAAAATTGAGGATATTGGGTTCATAGAATGTTGAACGTGGCTATGCATACATTAAACCACATGTTCTTCTCATGCTGTTTCTAAAAATGTATGATTTAAGGCAGATTGTTGGAAATCACTCAGTATCACAGTAGAAAATACCTCATTGTGGTTCACTCGCCCAAAGTTTCAGTGGGGGACCTGCAAACTAAAAATTGAGGATATTGGGTTCATAGAATGTTGAACGTGGCTATGCATACATTAAACCACATGTTCTCCTCATGCTGTTTCTAAAATGTATGATTTAAAGGCAGATTGTTGGAAATCACTCAGTATCACAGTAGAAAATACCTCATTGTGGTTCACTCGCCCAAAGTTTCAGTGGGGACCTGCAAACGAAAAATTGAGGATATTGGGTTCATAGAATGTTGAACGTGGCTATGCATACATTAAACCACATGTTCTCCTCATGCTGTTTCTAAAAATGTATGATTTAAGGCAGATTGTTGGAAATCACTCAGTATCACAGTAGAAAATACCTCATTGTGGTTCACTCTGTCCAAAGTTTCAGTGGGGACCTGCAACTAAAAAATTGTGGATATTGGGTTCATAGAATGTTTGAACGTGGCTATGCATACATTAAAACACATGTTCTCCTCATGCTGTTTCTAAAAATGTATGATTAAGGCAGATTGTTGGAAATCACTCAGTATCACAGTAGAAAAGACCACATTGTGGTTCACTCGTCCAAAGTTTCAGTGGGACCATGCAACGAAAAATTGAGGATATTGGGGGTTCATAGAATGTTGGAACGTGGCTATGCATACATTTAACCACATGTTCTCCTCATGCTGTTTCTAAAATGTATGATTTAAGGCAGATTGTTGGAAATCAGTCAGTATCACAGAAAAATACCTCATTGTGGTTCACTGCTCAAAGTTTCAGTGGGGACCTGAAACGAAAAATTGAGGATATTGGGTTTCATAGAATGTTGGAACGTGGCTATGCATACATTAAACCACATGTTCTCCTCATGCTGTTTCTAAAAATGTATGATTTAAGGCAGATTGTTGGAAATCACTCAGTATCACAGTAGAAAATACCTCATTGTGGTTCACTCGTCCAAAGTTTCAGTGGGGACCTGCAACGAAAAAATGAGGATATTGGGTTCATAGAATGTTGAAACGTGGCTATGCATACATTAAAACCACATGTTCTCCTCATGCTGTTTCTAAAAATGTATGATTTAAGGCAGATTGTTGGAAATCACTCAGTATCACAGTAGAAAATACCTCATTGTGGTTCACTCGCTCAAAGTTTCAGTGGGACCTGCAAACGAAAAATTGAGGATATTGGGGTTCATAGAATGTTGAACGTGGTGGCTATGCATACATTAAAACCACATGTTCTCCTCATGCTGTTTCTAAAAATGTATGATTTAAGGCAGATTGTTGGAAATCACTCAGTATCACAGTAGAAAATACCTCTCATTGTGGTTCACTGCTCAAAGTTTCAGTGGGACCTGCAACGAAAAATTGAGGATATTGGGTTCATAGAATGTTGAACGTGGCTATGCATACATTAAACCACATGTTCTCCTCATGCTGTTTCTAAAATGTATGATTTAAGGCAGATTGTTGGAAATCAGCTCAGTATCACAGTAGAAAATACCTCATTGTGGTTCACTCTCCAAAGTTTCAGTGGGGACCTGCAAACGAAAAATTGAGGATATTGGGTTCATAGAATGTTGGAACGTGGCTATGCATACATTAAACCACATGTTCTCCTCATGCTGTTTCTAAAAATGTATGATTTAAGGCAGATTGTTGGAAATCACTCAGTATCACAGTAGAAAATACCTCATTGTGGTTCACTGCTCAAAGTTTTCAGTGGGGACCTGCAAACGAAAAATTGAGGATATTGGGTTCATAGAATGTTGAACGTGGCTATGCATACATTAAACCACATGTTCTCCTCATGCTGTTTCTAAAAATGTATGATTTAAGGCAGATTGTTGGAAATCACTCAGTGACACAGTAAAAAATACCTAATTGTGGTTAACTCGTCCAAAGTTTCAGTGGGGACCTGATACTAACAATTGAGGATATTGGGTTCATAGAATGTTGGAACGTGGCTATGCATACATTAAACCACATGTTCTCCTCATGCTGTTTCTAAAAATGTATGATTTAAGGCAGATTGTTGGAAATCACTCAGTATCACAGTAGAAAAAATATCTCAGTGTGGTTCACTCGTCCAAAGTTTCAGTGGGGACCTGCAACGAAAAATTGAGGATATTGGGTTCATAGAATGTTGAACGTGGCTATGCATACATTAAACCACATGTTCTCCTCATGCTGTTTCTAAATTTGTATGATTTAAGGCAGATTGTTGGAAATCAGCTCAGTATCACAGTAGAAAATACCTCATTGTGGTTCACTCTGTCCAAAGTTTCAGTGGGGACCTGCAAACTAAAAATTGAGGATATTGGGTTCATAGAATGTTGAACGTGGCTATGCATACATTAAACCACATGTTTCTCCTCATGCTGTTTCTAAAAATGTATGATTTAAGGCAGATTGTTGGAAATCACTCAGTATCACAGTAGAAAATACCTCATTGTGGTTAACTACTCAAAGTTTCAGTGGGGACCTGCAACTAAAAATTGAGGATATTGGGTTCATAGAATGTTGAACGTGGCTATGCATACATTAAACCACATGTTCTCCTCATGCTGTTTCTAAATTGTATGAATTAAGGCAGATTGTTGGAAATCACTCAGTATCACAGTAGAAAATACCTCATTGTGGTTCACTCTCAAAGTTTCAGTGGGGGACCTGCAACTAAAAATTGAGGATATTGGGTTCATAGAATGTTTGAACGTGGCTATGCATACATTAAACCACATGTTCTCCTCATGCTGTTTCTAAAAATGTATGATTTAAGGCAGATTGTTGGAAATCACTCAGTATCACAGTAGAAAATACCTCATTGTGGTTCACTCGCTCAAAGTTTCAGTGGGGACCTGCAAACGAAAAATTGAGGATATTGGGTTCATAGAATGTTGAACGTGGCTATGCATACATTAAACCACATGTTCTCCTCATGCTGTTTCTAAAAATGTATGATTTAAGGCAGATTGTTGGAAATCACTCAGTATCACAGTAGAAAATACCTCATTGTGGTTCACTCCCAAAGTTTCAGTGGGGACCTGCAACTAAAAATTGAGGATATTGGGTTCATAGAATGTTGAACGTGTGGCTATGCATACATTAAACCACATGTTCTCCTCATGCTGTTTCTAAAAATGTATGATTTAAGGCAGATTGTTGGAAATCAGTCACTATCACAGTAGAAAATACCTCATTGTGGTTCACTCGCCCAAAGTTTCAGTGGGGACCTGCAAACGAAAAATTGAGGATATTGGGTTCATAGAATGTTGAACGTGGCTATGCATACATTAAACCACATGTTCTCCCTCATGCTGTTTCTAAAAATGTATGATTTAAGGGCAGATTGTTGGAAATCACTCAGTATCACAGTAGAAAATACCTCATTGTGGTTCACTCGTCCAAAGTTTCAGTGGGGACCTGAAACTAAAAAATTGAGGATATTGGGTTCATAGAATGTTGAACGTGGCTATGCATACATTAAACCACACATGTTCTCCTCATGCTGTTTCTAAAAATGTATGATTTAAGGCAGATTGTTGGAAATCACTCAGTATCACAGTAGAAAATACCTCATTGTGGTTCACTGCTCAAAGTTTCAGTGGGGACCTGCAACGAAAAATTGAGGATATTGGGTTCATAGAATGTTGGAACGTGGCTATGCATACATTAAACCACATGTTCTCCTCATGCTGTTTCTAAAATGTATGATTTAAGGCAGATTGTTGGAAATCACTCAGTATCACAATAGAAAATACCTCATTGTGGTTCACTGCTCAAAGTTTCAGTGGGGACCTGCAAAACTAAAAATTGAGGATATTGGGTTCATAGAATGTTGAACGTGGCTATGCATACAATAACCCACATGTTCTCCTCATGCTGTTTCTAAAAATGTATGATTTAAGGCAGATTGTTGGAAATCACTCAGTATCACAGTAGAAAATACCTCATTGTGGTTCACTCGTCCAAAGTTTCAGTGGGGACCTGCAACTAAAAATTGAGGATATTGGGGGTTCATAGAATGTTGATTACGTGGCTATGCATACATTAAATCACATGTTCTCCTCATGCTGTTTCTAAAAATGTATGATTTAAGGCAGATTGTTGGAAATCAGTCAGTCTCACAGTAGAAAATACCTCATTGTGGTTCACTGCTCAAAGTTTTCAGTGGGGACCTGCAACTAAAAATTGAGGATATTGGGTTCATAGAATGTTGAACGTGGCTATGCATACACATAAAACCACATGTTCTCCTCATGCTGTTTCTAAAATGTATGATTTAAGGCAGATTGTTGGAAATCACTCAGTATCACAGTAGAGAAAATACCTCATTGTGGTTCACTGCTCAAAGTTTCAGTGGGGACCTGCAACTAAAAAATTGAGGATATTGGGTTCATAGAATGTTGAACGTGGCTATGCATACATTAAACCACATGTTCTCCTCATGCTGTTTCTAAAATGTATGATTTAAGGCAGATTGTTGGAAATCACTCAGTATCACAGTAGAAAATACCTCATTGTGGTTCACTGCTCCAAAGTTTCAGTGGGACCTGCAACTAAAAAATTGAGGATATTGGGTTCATAGAATGTTGAACGTGGCTGGCTATGCATACATTAAACCACATGTTCTCCTCATGCTGTTTCTAAAAATGTATGATTTAAGGCAGATTGTTGGAAATCACTCAGTATCACAGTAGAAAATACCTCATTGTGGTTCACTCGCTCAAAGTTTCAGTGGGACCTGCAACTAAAAATTGAGGATATTGGGTTTCATAGAATGTTGAACGTGGCTATGCATACATTAAACCACATGTTCTCTCCTCATGCTGTTTCTAAAATGTATGATTTAAGGCAGATTGTTGGAAATCACTCAGTATCACAGTAGAAAATACCTCATTGTGGTTCACTCTCTCAAAGTTTCAGTGGGACCTGCAACTAAAAATTGAGGATATTGGGGTTCATAGAATGTTGAACGTGGCTATGCATACATTAAACCACATGTTCTCCTCATGCTGTTTCTAAAATGTATGATTTAAGGCAGATTGTTGGAAATCGCTCAGTATCACAGTAGAAAATACCTCATTGTGGTTCACTGCTCAAAGTTTCAGTGGGACCTGCAACTAAAAATTGAGGATATTGGGTTCATAGAATGTTGGAACGTGGCTATGCATACATTAAACCACATGTTCTCCTCATGCTGTTTCTAAAAATGTATGATTTAAGGCAGATTGTTGGAAATCACTCAGTATCACAGTGAAAAATACCTCATTGTGGTTCACTCTGCTCCAAAGTTTCAGTGGGACCTGCAACTAAAAAATTGAGGATATTGGGTTCATAGAATGTTGGAACGTGGCTATATGCATACATTAAACCACATGTTCTCCTCATGCTGTTTCTAAAATGTATGATTTAAGGCAGATTGTTGGAAATCACTCAGTATCACAGTAGGAAATACCTCATTGTGGTTCACTCGTCCAAAGTTTCAGTGGGGACCTGCAAACGAAAAATTGAGGATATTGGGTTCATAGAATGTTGAACGTGGCTATGCATACATTAAACCACATGTTCTCCTCATGCTGTTTCTAAAAATGTATGATTTAAGGCAGATTGTTGGAAATCAGTCAGTATCACACTAGAAAATACCTCATTGTGGTTCACTTGCTCAAAGTTTCAGTGGGTACCTGCATCTAAAAATTGAGGATATTGGTTTCATAGAATGTTGGAACGTGGCTATGCATACATTAAACCACATGTTCTCCTCATGCTGTTTCTAAAAATGTATGATTTAAGGCAGATTGTTGGAAATCACTCAGTATCACAGTAGAAAATACCTCATTGTGGTTCACTGTCCAAAGTTTCAGTGGGGGGACCTGCAACGAAAAATTGAGGATATTGGGTTCATAGAATGTTGAACGTGGCTATGCATACATTAAATCACATGTTCTCCTCATGCTGTTTCTAAAAATGTATGATTTAAGGCAGATTGTTGGAAATCACTCAGTATATCACAGTAGAAAAATACCTCATTGTGGTTCACTGCTCAAAGTTTCAGTGGGGACCTGCAACTAAAAATTGAGGATATTGGGTTCATAGAATGTTGAACGTGGCTATGCATACATTAAACCACATGTTCTCTCCTCATGCTGTTTCTAAAAATGTATGATTTAAGGCAGATTGTTGGAAATCACTCAGTATCACAGTAGAAAATACCTCATTGTGGTTCACTGCTCCAAAGTTTCAGTGGGGACCTGCAAACTAAAAATTGAGGATATTGGGGGTTCATAGAATGTTGAACGTGGCTATGCATACATTAAACCACATGTTCTCCTCATGCTGTTTCTAAAAATGTATGATTTAAGGCAGATTGTTGGAAATCACTCAGTATGACCGTAGAAAAATACCTCATTGTGGTTCACTTGCTCAAAGTTTCAGTGGGGACCTGCAACAAAAAATTGAGGATATTGGGTTCATAGAATGTTGGAACGTGGCTATGCATACATTAAACCACATGTTCTCCTCATGCTGTTTCTAAAAATGTATGATTTAAGGCAGATTGTTGGAAATCACTCAGTATCACAGTAGAAAATACCTCATTGTGGTTCACTGCTCAAAGTTTCAGTGGGGACCTGCAACTAAAAATTGAGGATATTGGGTTCATAGAATGTTGAACGTGGCTTTGCATAAATTAAACCACATGTTCTCCTCATGCTGTTTCTAAAATATGTATGATTTAAGGCAGATTGTTGGAAATCACTCAGTATCAAAATATAAAATACCTCTTTGTGGTTCAATCTTCAAATGTTTCAGTGGGGACCTGAAACTAAAAATTGAGGATATTGGGTTCATAGAATGTTGGAACGTGGCTATGCATACATTAAAAAACATGTTCTCCTCATGCTGTTTCTAAAAATGTATGATTTAAGGCAGATTGTTGGAAATCACTCAGTATCACAGTAGAAAATACCTCATTGTGGTTCACTCGTCCAAAGTTTCAGTGGGGACCTGCAACGAAAAATTGAGGATATTGGGTTCATAGAATGTTGATCGTGGGCTATGCATACATTAAACCACATGTTCTCCTCATGCTGTTTCTAAAAATGTATGATTTAAGGCAGATTGTTGGAAATCACTCAGTATCACAGTAGAAAATACCTCATTGTGGTTCACTGCTCCAAAGTTTCAGTGGGGACCTGCAACTAAAAATTGAGGATATTGGGTTCATAGAATGTTGAACGTGGCTATGCATACATTAAACCACATGTTCTCCTCATGCTGTTTCTAAAATGTATGATTTAAGGCAGATTGTTGGAAATCACTCAGTATCACAGTAGAAAATACCTCATTGTGGTTCACTGTCCAAAGTTTCAGTGGGGACCTGCAACTAAAAATTGAGGATATTGGGTTCATAGAATGTTGAACGGCTATGCATACATTAAACCACATGTTCTCCTCATGCTGTTTCTAAAAATGTATGATTTAAGGCAGATTGTTGGAAATCACTCAGTATCACAGTAGAAAATACCTCATTGTGGTTCACTCTTCCAAAGTTTCAGTGTGGACCTTCAACTAAAAATTGAGGATATTGGTTTCATAGAATGTTGGAACGTGGCTATGCATACATTAAACCACATGTTCTCCTCATGCTGTTTCTAAAAATGTATGATTTAAGGCAGATTGTTGGAAATCACTCAGTATCACAGTAGAAAATACCTCATTGTGGTTCACTCGTCTAAAGTTTCAGTGGGGACCTGCAAATGAAAAATTGAGGATATTGGGTTCATAGAATGTTGAACATGGCTATGCATACATTAAACCACATGTTCTCCTCATGCTGTTTCTAAAAATGTATGATTTAAGGCAGATTGTTGGAAATCACTCAGTATCACAGTAGAAAATACCTCATTGTGGTTCACTGCTCAAAGTTTCAGTGGGGACCTGCAAACTAAAAATTGAGGATATTGGGTTCATAGAATGTTGAACGTGGCTATGCATACATTAAACCACATGTTCTCCTCATGCTGTTTCTAAAAATGTATGATTTAAGGCAGATTGTTGGAAATCACTCAGTATCACAGTAGAAAATACCTCATTGTGTGGTTCACTGCTCCAAAGTTTCAGTGGGGACCTGCATCTAACAATTGAGGATTTGGGGTTCATAGAATGTTGGAACGTGGCTATGCATACATTAAACCACATGTTCTCCTCATGCTGTTTCTAAAAATGTATGATTTAAGGCAGATTGTTGGAAATCACTCAGTATCACAGTAGAAAATACCTCATTGTGGTACACTAGTCCAAAGTTTCAGTGTGGACCTGCAACGAAAAATTGAGGATATTGGGTTCATAGAATGTTGAACGTGGCTATGCATACATTAAACCACATGTTCTCCTCATGCTGTTTCTAAAATGTATGATTTAAGGCAGATTGTTGGAAATCACTCAGTATCACAGTAGAAAATACCCTCATTGTGGTTCACTGTCCAAAGTTTCAGTGGGACCTGCAAACGAAAAATTGAGGATATTGGGTTCATAGAATGTTGAACGTGGCTATGCATACATTAAACCACATGTTCTCCTCATGCTGTTTCTAAAAATGTATGATTTAAGGCAGATTGTTGGGAAATCACTCAGTATCACAGTAGAAAATACCTCATTGTGGTTCACTCTGCTCCAAAGTTTCAGTGGGGACCTGCAACGAAAAATTGAGGATATTGGGTTCATAGAATGTTGAACGTGGCTATGCATACATTAAACCACATGTTCTCCTCATGCTGTTTCTAAAATGTATGATTTAAGGCAGATTGTTGGAAATCAGTCAGTATCACAGTAGAAAATACCTCATTGTGGTTCACTCGTCCAAAGTTTCAGTGGGACCTGCAAACTAAAAATTGAGGATATTGGGTTCATAGAATGTTGAACGTGCTATGCATACATTAAACCACATGTTCTCCTCATGCTGTTTCTAAAAATGTATGATTTAAGGCAGATTGTTAGAAAATCACTCAGTATCACAGTAGAAAATATCTCATTGTGGTTCACTCGTCCAAAGTTTCAGTGGGGACCTGCACCAAAAAATTGAGGATATTGGGTTCATAGAATGTTGGAACGTGGCTATGCATACATTAAACCACATGTTCTCCTCATGCTGTTTCTAAAAATGTATCATTAAAGTCAGATTGTTTGAAATCAATCAGTATCAAAGTAGAAAATACCTCATTGAGGTTCACTGCTCAAAGTTTCAGTGGGGACCTGCAACGAAAAATTGAGGATATTGTGTTCATATAATGTTGGAACGTGGCTATGCATACATTAAACCACATGTTCTCCTCATGCTGTTTCTAAAAATGTATGATTTAAGGCAGATTGTTGGAAATCACTCAGTATCACAGTAGAAAATACCTCATTGTGGTTCACTGTCCAAAGTTTCAGTGGGGACCTGCAAACGAAAAATTGAGGATATTGGGGTTCATAGAATGTTGGAACGTGGCTATGCATACATTAAACCACATGTTCTCCTCATGCTGTTTCTAAAAATGTATGATTTAAGGCAGATTGTTGGAAATCACTCAGTATCACAGTCGAAAATACCGCATTGTGGATCACTGCTCAAAGTTTCAGTGGGGACCTGCAAACTAAAAAATTGAGGATATTGGGTTCATAGAATGTTGAACGTGGCTATGCATACATTAAACCACATGTTCTCCTCATGCTGTTTCTAAAAATGTATGATTTAAGGCAGATTGTTGGAAATCACTCAGTATCACAGTAGAAAATACCTCATTGTGGTTCACTGTCCAAAGTTTCAGTGGGACCTGCAACGAAAAATTGAGGATATTGGGTTTCATAGAATGTTGGAACGTGGCTATGCATACATTAAACCACATGTTTCTCCCTCATGCTGTGTTTCTAAAAATGTATGATTTAAGGCAGATTGTTGGAAATCACTCAGTATCACAGTAGAAAATACCTCATTGTGGTTCACTCGTCCAAAGTTTCAGTGGGGACCTGCAACTAAAAATTGAGGATATTGGGTTCATAGAATGTTGGAACGTGGCTATGCATACATTAAACCACATGTTCTCCTCATGCTGTTTCTAAAAATGTATGATTTAAGGCAGATTGTTGGAAATCACTCAGTATCACAGTAAAATATACCTCATTGTGGTTCACTCTGCTCAAAGTTTCAGTGGGGACCTGCAACTAAATATTGTGGATATTGGTTTCATAGATTTTTGAACGTGGCTATGCATAAATTAAACCACATGTTCTCCTCATGCTGTTTCTAAAAATGTATGATTTAAGGCAGATTGTTGGGAAATCACTCAGTATCACAGTAGAAAATACCTCATTGTGGTTCACTCTGTCCAAAGTTTCAGTGGGGACCTGCAAACTTTGAGGATATTGGTTCATAGAATGTTGAACGTGGCTATGCATACATTAAACCACATGTTCTCCTCATGCTGTTTCTAAAAATGTATGATTTAAGGCAGATTGTTGGGAAATCAGCTCAGTATCACAGTAGAAAATACCTCATTGTGGTTCACTCGCTCAAAGTTTCAGTGGGGACCTGCAAACTAAAAATTGAGGATATTGGGTTCATAGAATGTTGGAACGTGGCTATGCATACATTAAACCACATGTTCTCCTCATGCTGTTTCTAAAAATGTATGATTTAAAGGCAGATTGTTGAAAACACTCAGTATCACAGTAGAAAATACCTCATTGTGGTTCACTGCTCCAAAGTTTCAGTGGGGACCTGCAAACGAAAAATTGAGGATATTGGGTTCATAGAATGTTGAACGTGGCTATGCATACATTAAACCACATGTTCTCCTCATGCTGTTTCTAAAAAGGTATGATTTAAGGCAGATTGTTGGAAATCACTCAGTATCACAGTAGAAAATACCTCATTGTGGTTCACTCTGCCTCAAAGTTTCAGTGGGGACCTGCAACGAAAAATTGAGGATATTGGGTTCATAGAATGTTGGAACGTGGCTATGCATACATTAAACCACATGTTCTCCTCATGCTGTTTCTAAAAATGTATGATTTAAAGGCAGATATTTGAAAAACACACAGTATAGCAGTAAAAAATACCTCATTGTGGTTCACTCTGCTCAAAGTTTCAGTGGGGACCTGCAAACTAAAAATTGAGGTTATTTGTTTCTTTGTATGTTGGAACGTGGCTATGCATACATTAAACCACATGTTCTCCTCATGCTGTTTCTAAAAATGTATGATTTAAGGCAGATTGTTGGAAATCACTCAGTATCACAGTAGAAAATACCTCATTGTGGTTCACTCCTCCAAAGTTTCAGTGGGGACCTGCAACGAAAAATTGAGGATATTGGGTTCATAGAATGTTGGAACGTGGCTATGCATACATTAAACCACATGTTCTCCTCATGCTGTTTCTAAAAATGTATGATTTAAGGCAGATAGTAGGAAATCACTCAGTATCACAGTACAAACTTCCTCATTTTGGTTAACTGGTCTAACTTTCAGTGGGGACCTGCAACGAAAAATTGAGGATATTGGGTTCATAGAATGTTGGAACGTGGCTATGCATACATTAAACCACATGTTCTCCTCATGCTGTTTCTAAAAATGTATGATTTAAGGGCAGATTGTTGGAAATCACTCAGTATCACAGTAGAAAATATACTCATTGTGGTTCACTGCTCAAAGTTTCAGTGGGGACCTGCAAACGAAAAATTTGAGGATATTGGGTTCATAGAATGTTGAACGTGGCTATGCATACATTAAACCACATGTTCTCCTCATGCTGTTTCTAAAATGTATGATTTAAGGCAGATTGTTGGAAATCACTCAGTATCACAGTAGAAAATACCTCATTGTGGTTCACACTGCTCAAAGTTTCAGTGGGGACCTGCAAACTAAAAATTGAGGATATTGGGGTTCATAGAATGTTGGAACGTGGGCTATGCATACATTAAACCACATGTTCTCCTCATGCTGTTTCTAAAATGTATGATTTAAGGCAGATTGTTGGAAATCACTCAGTATCACAGTAGAAAATACCTCATTGTGGTTCACTGCCCAAAGTTTCAGTGGGGACCTGCAAACTAAAAATTGAGGATATTGGGTTCATAGAATGTTGAACGTGGCTATGCATACATTTAAACCACATGTTCTCCTCATGCTGTTTCTAAAAATGTATGAATTAAGGCAGATTGTTGGAAATCACTCAGTATCACAGTAGAAAATACCTCATTGTGGTTCACTGCTCAAAGTTTCAGTGGGGACCTGCAACGAAAAATTGAGGATATTGGGTTCATAGAATGTTGGAACGTGGCCATGCATACATTAAACCACATGTTCCCCTCATGCTGTTTCCAAAAATGTATGATTTAAGGCAGATTGTTGGAAATCGCTCAGTATCACAGTAGAAAATACCTCATTGTGGTTCACTCTGCTCAAAGTTTCAGTGGGGACCTGCAACGAAAAATTGAGGATATTGGGTTCATAGAATGTTGAACGTGGCTATGCATACATTAAACCACATGTTCTCCTCATGCTGTTTCTAAAATGTATGATTTTAAGGCAGATTGTTGGAAATCACTCAGTATCACAGTGGAAAATACCTCATTGTGGTTCACTGCTCCAAAGTTTCAGTGGGGACCTGCAACGAAAAATTGAGGATATTGGGTTCAAAGAAAGTTGTAACGTGGCCATGCATACAATAAACCACATGTTCTCCTCATGCTGTTTCTAAAAATGTATGATTTAAGGCAGATTGTTGGAAATCACTCAGTATCACAGTAGAAAATACCTCATTGTGGTTCACTGCTCAAAGTTTCAGTGGGGACCTGCAACTAAAAATTGAGGATATTGGGTTCATAGAATGTTGAACGTGGCTATGCATACATTAAACACACATGTTCTCCTCATGCTGTTTCTAAAAATGTATGATTTAAGGCAGATTGTTGGAAATCACTCAGTATCACAGTAGAAAATACCTCATAGTGGTTCACTGTCCAAAGTTTCAGTGGGGACCTTCAACTAAAAATTGAGGATATTGGGTTCATAGAATGTTGGAATGTGGCTATGCATACATTAAACCACATGTTCTCCTCATGCTGTTTCTAAAAATGTATGATTTAAGGCAGATTGTTGGAAATCACTCAGTATCACAGTAGAAAATACCTCATTGTGGTTCACTCTGCCAAAGTTTCAGTGGGGACCTGCAACGAAAAATTGATGATATTTGGTTCATAGAATGTTGGAACGTGGCTATGCATACATTAAACCACATGTTCTCCTCATGCTGTTTCTAAAAATGTATGATTTAAGGCAGATTGTTGGAAATCACTCAGTATCACAGTAGAAAATACCTCATTGTGGTTCACTGCCCAAAGTTTCTGTGTGGACATGGAACGAATAATTGAGGATATTGGGTTGATAGAATGTTGAACGTGGCTATGCATACATTAAACCACATGTTCTCCTCATGCTGTTTCTAAAAATGTATGATTTAAGGCAGATTGTTGGAAATCACTCAGTATCACAGTAGAAAATACCTCATTGTGGTTCACTGCCCAAAGTTTCAGTGGGGACCTGCAACGAAAAATTGAGGATATTGGGTTCATAGAATGTTGGAACGTGGCTATGCATACATTAAACCACATGTTCTCCTCATGCTGTTTCTAAAAATGTATGATTTAAGGCAGATTGTTGGAAATCACTCAGTATCACAGTAGAAAATACCTCATTGTGGTTCACTGCTCAAAAGTTTCAGTGGGGACCTGCAAACTAAAAATTGAGGATATTGGGTTCATAGAATGTTGAACGTGGCTATGCATACATTAAACCACATGTTCTCCTCATGCTGTTTCTAAAAATGTATGATTTAAGGCAGATTGTTGGAAATCGCTCAGTATCACAGTAGAAAATACCTCATTGTGGTTCACTTGTCCAAAGTTTCAGTGGGGACCTGCAACGAAAAATTGAGGATATTGGGTTCATAGAATGTTGTAACATGGCTATGCATACATTAAACCACATGTTCTCCTCATGCTGTTTCTAAAAATGTATGATTTAAGGCAGATTGTTGGAAATCACTCAGTATCACAGATGAAAATACCTCATTGTGGTTCACTCGCTCAAAGTTTCAGTGGGGACCTGCAACTAAAAATTGAGGATATTGGGTTCATAGAATGTTGAACGTGGCTATGCATACATTAAACCACATGTTCTCCTCATGCTGTTTCTAAAAATGTATGATTTAAGGCAGATTGTTGGAAATCAGTCAGTACCACAGTAGAAAATACCTCATTGTTCTTCACTCGCTCAAAGTTTCAGTGGGGACCTGCAACGAAAAATTGAGGATATTGGGTTCATAGAATGTTGGAACGTGGCTATGCATACATTAAACCACATGTTCTCCTCATGCTGTTTCTAAAAATGTATGATTTAAGGCAGATTGTTGGAAATCAGCTCAGTATCACAGTAGAAAATACCTCATTGTGGTTCACTGCTCAAAGTTTCAGTGGGGACCTGCAACGAAAAATTGAGGATATTGGGTTCATAGAATGTTGAACGTGGCTATGCATACATTAAACCACATGTTCTCCTCATGCTGTTTCTAAAAATGTATGATTTAAGGCAGATTGTTGGAAATCACTCAGTATCACAGTAGAAAATACCTCATTGTGGTTCACTCGTCCAAAGTTTCAGTGGGGACCTGCAACGAAAAATTGAGGATATTGGGTTCATAGAATGTTGGAACGTGGCTATGCATACATTAAACCACATGTTCTCCTCATGCTGTTTCTAAAAATGTATGATTTAAGGCAGATTGTTGGAAATCACTCAGTATCACAGTAGAAAATACCTCATTGTGGTTCACTAATCAAAGTTTCAGTGGGGACCTGCAACGAAAAATTGAGGATATTGGGTTCATAGAATGTTGGAACGTGGCTATGCATACATTAAACCACATGTTCTCCTCATGCTGTTTCTAAAAATGTATGAATTAAGGCAGATTGTTGGAAATCACTCAGTATCACAGAAGAAAATACCTCATTGTGGTTCACTCGTTCAAAGTTTCAGTGGGGACCTGCAACGAAAAATTGAGGATATTGGGTTCATAGAATGTTGGAACGTGGCTATGCATACATTAAACCACATGTTCTCCTCATGCTGTTTCTAAAAATGTATGATTTAAGGCAGATTGTTGGAAATCACTCAGTATCACAGTAGAAAATACCTCATTGTGGTTCACTCGTCCAAAGTGTCAGTGGGGACCTGCAACTAAAAATTGAGGATATTGGGTTCATAGAATGTTGGAACGTGGCTATGCATACATTAAACCACATGTTCTCCTCATGCTGTTTCTAAAAATGTATGATTTAAGGCAGATTGTTGGAAATCAGTCAGTATCACAGTACAAAATACCTCATTGTGGTTCACTGCTCAAAGTTTCAGTGGGGACCTGCAACGAAAAATTGAGGATATTGGGTTCATAGAATGTTGGAACGTGGCTATGCATACATTAAACCACATGTTCTCCTCATGCTGTTTCTAAAAATGTATGATTTAAGGCAGATTGTTGGAAATCGCTCAGTATCACAGTAGAAAATACCTCATTGTGGTTCACTCGTCCAAAGTTTCAGTGGGGACCTGCAACGAAAAATTGAGGATATTGGGTTCATAGAATGTTGAACGTGGCTATGCATACATTAAACCACATGTTCTCCTCATGCTGTTTCTAAAAATGTATGATTTAAGGCAGATTGTTGGAAATCACTCAGTATCACAGTAGAAAATACCTCATTGTGGTTCACTGCTCAAAGTTTCAGTGGGGACCTGCAACGAAAAATTGAGGATATTGGGTTCATAGAATGTTGAACGTGGCTATGCATACATTAAACCACATGTTCTCCTCATGCTGTTTCTAAAAATGTATGATTTAAGGCAGATTGTTGGAAATCACTCAGTATCACAGTAGAAAATACCTCATTGTGGTTCACTGCTCAAAGTTTCAGTGGGGACCTGCAACGAAAAATTGAGGATATTGGGTTCATAGAATGTTGAACACGTGGCTATGCATACATTAAACCACATGTTCTCCTCATGCTGTTTCTAAAAATGTATGATTTAAGGCAGATTGTTGGAAATCACTCAGTATCACAGTAGAAAATACCTCATTGTGGTTCACTATTCAAATGTTTCAGTGGGGAACTGAAACTAAAAATTGAGGATATTGGGTTCATAGAATGTTGAACGTGGCTATGCATACATTAAACGACATGTTCTCCTCATGCTGTTTCTAAAAATGTATGATTTAAGGCAGATTGTTGGAAATCACTCAGTATCACAGTAGAAAATACCTCATTGTGGTTCACTGCTCAAAGTTTCAGTGGGGACCTGCAACTAAAAATTGAGGATATTGGGTTCATAGAATGTTGAACGTGGCTATGCATACATTAAACCACATGTTCTCCTTTGTAAGCTACTAAACTGTTTTCTGCTGCCTCCTTCCTGTCATTTCCCGTTGCAAACTCTGCCAGATACCGGTGGTAGTCACCTTTCCTGAAAAGAACAGACAAGAGGAAAGGCGTAACTCTCCATTTTTGGGGGGGACAAATACCCCAACTAATCAGTTCTGATTGATGGGAAGGGAAATAGTAAGCCATACATTTTGTAGTAGAAGACCTTAGACTCCCCTGAAGTGGAAGATGGAATAAGATACTTCTCCAACACATCCAGGATGTCATTACAGATTGATTTAAGCTCTGTTTCAACCTTGAAAGAGAGAGAATGCACAGACATGACATCAATGAAAAGGATTTTTTGCATTGTTTTCTTCATTGGATTTTTCAGTGCTTTATGACTCAGACACATCATTCACCCAAACTGAAGCATTTTGCTTTTCAACACCGCTCACCCTTCTCAGACCTCTGTCTTACCGTTTGCCTGTATTCCCGGATCATTTTCAGTTTGGCTTCCCCTCCTTTATTCTCCTCTTTCTGTTCAATACTACTGATTATCCTCCAGGACGCTCTCCTTGCCCCAATAACATTCTTGTAGGCCACTGATAGAAGATTTCGCTCCTCAACTGTTAACTCCACCTCCATTCCAGCTACATTCTTCATTGACTCAACCATTTCTAAAACAAAAACAAAGTACACAGTAAATAAACAGCGCACAATAGAAGGCACATCCAACACTGTACAAATCTCATAAGACATAACAGTCATAATATGACATAATAATAAGTCACATAATAGTCATAATAAGACATAATATTTTCAAGGTTTCCCCATCAGCAATGAGCTGCTGCCCCAGGGCAAGGTGGCTTGGCCAGTGTTAGTTTCTCCCCATCACCATGCTCAGTCAGTTCAGTTCACTGACTTTTCGAGGTCAGCAGAAATATATGAGGGACCTGGAAAAGATGTGCTGGTCCAAATTGCCACAGGGAGGAAAATCATATGTTGGACCCTGCATATTTTATTCATTCATTTAGTCATTCAAAATGGCCATTAAGGGTATGTATAAAACAACAGTATGGCATTAAAACTATATTTTCCCTTACCATTCCTTTAAACATTGCCCACGACAATGATCCTCATTTTCCGACTGTTTGTTGTAATTGCTTGTACACTGGAGATTTATGCTGTCAAGTTGATTGCTGATAGACCTAACGTCACCAAGCAAATGTGCACAGTGCACACACCCTTATTAGCAGTTACTTTAATGTACGACCTGGAATATAACCTAGCACTTACTAGTTTGTTGTACTCAAGGAGGACACATTTAGCAACAACTCCTGTTTATCTGACATTTGTGCGCGCACTTGGCGTTAGTAAGTTAGTAAATTCGAAAATAACGGTCAACTACTTATCCGTTGATAATTTCGAAAATTCCATCCAACATTAGACGGCTTGAATTAGCTGCTAACATTTGTAACATTTAAAATTAAAATGCTATCATGACGATGCGAGTTAACAAGAAATGTTAACCTGCTGTGCTAACAGCGGTGATGACAGCTCTATAGAGCTACTAATTTTGTAATTACAAACTCTGAATCCCCTACTGCACTGACACAGTTAACGTTAGCTGCCTATCTATTATAGCTCGCTAAAATTACTCATGTAACGGGACTTGCACATAACGTTAACATTACCGCCATTGTTTACAATTGTCCAACTTAGATTAACATGTGACTTGGCCAGTTATCTTTGCATTAACATTCCAGTTTATGTTTTTACTATGTCGAGGCTGCAAAGTGGCAAGATTGAACATTTGTGCCTCACTGCCACCGAGCTAGGTAACTCATCATGCTAGCTGGCTAATGCTTAACGTTAAAGAAACCACGATAGCCAACGAGAAGACGGACGCTCACGGTGGAGTTGCCAACTAATAAGAAATCAGAGGTGTTACAGATTGTTGCTACAATTAGGTTCAGTCTGACGTGCAGGCCACAAATGATCAGTTAACACGAATGACTTGTTCTTAAGTCAAGAGCAAATCTCAACATCCACAATCAGAGAGAATCCTTAGAGGCTAACTATGCTAACCAGCTAATATTCTCCGCCATTTTGTCTCCCTAACAATCTCCATCTTTAAACCTCAGTAGCTCATCAAACATCTGACACTCCCCACTAGAGGGAGGGTGAGTGGGGAATACTGAATGAAAGTACAATCACCTCACTAATGTCTCATATCTACTTAATTAATAAATACAATGACACTCTCTTTTAACATCAACAAACAGCTTGTTGTCCAGCTAACTAGCATGCAATGCTAGGCCCAAGTTTGATGGCTAACATTAGCTGGCTGGTTTAATTACTAACGTTCGCTAACGTTAGCTTGCTCGGTTGGTTCTAAGCTTAATTTTAACTTACCATCGTATCTCTCTGCCTGTTCGGCAAGTTTGGCCTGGTAAACTAACTCCTCTCGATCACCCATGTCGGTATGTTTTTAAAGTGGCGTTGTTAAGTAGAGGATTTGAGCAGTAAATTGGCGATGTTTGACACTACTAGCCAGCAGGTCCTGCTACAGCACTGATAGCAACTGGAGCGGTGTTCCCACTATGCACTCCACCGGTAAAACGCGAATAAAGATGGCGTTGGATTTCCATCCGGGAATCTACACACAACACTGACCACACCATGCTTCAACATCAAGAGAGATGAACTTGTGGAACTAGGGCATGGGGGGTGGACATCATAGAGACTCATGGAAATTTCTGACTTTTGATTTCTCACATTTCGCCACTATTTGATGTATCCTTTTTATCAGACATTTAATTTTGGTACCATCTCTAAATTAATTTGGATGGCATAGTAATTTTTATGAAAAGTGTTATTCCCACCATCCATTTAAGATACATTGTGGAGTTCTGGGTGGAGTTAAAGTTGAAGTATATTACTGTCAGATTTGAGACACAACTACTACATTTTAATTATTAGTTTTTAATTATCTCTGTAGGCCTGGACTGAAGTGTTTTAAAAGTTTGAACCTTCTCTGTTTTAGGCCTATAGAAAAAAAACGACTTTTTGTTGAATTTTGTTTTGGCACTGTCATGATGAGGATTATTATTGTAGCCTCTGTGTTGTCCAGCAGGTTAATCCAAAAACAGTGTCCTATCCAGAACAACACAAAAACATAAAAACTTCTGCCATGGTCACCTTATTCAGTACATGACTTGAGTTTTCCCCACATTATGAGATGACAGCTAGATGCAGTCAACTAAATGTTATATTTATATGTTTACCAGACCCTCAATTGTTCTTCCCTCAAGCAATTTAGGATTGAGTGCCTTGCTCAAGAGCACAACAGTGGCAGCCAGGATTTGATTTGCACCCACAACTTTGCAGGCTGTTAGCATGTTGGCCAGGTTCCTTAACCACTACACTACTGCTGTCCCTATGTTATGTTAGCTATGGAATATAGCATGTATAAAACATTCACACACCATTAGCAATTTTAAAGTAAAATTTGCTCTGCAGGTCTGTCTGGCCACCACTGCAGCCAAAACAAGAACCAGTTATTCAGCATGGGGTGGGCTTTATAGTTGTAGTTTACAGCAAATTATCACATCTGCATTATGGATATGTGTTTTCTTGAAACTGAGTAAACAGTTAACAATTTAATGTGAATGTGTATGCGGTGGTGTTTAATGTAAATGCTGCATTTTCTTCACTTTGAGTTTCACTTGTTACACCACTGAGGTAGTCACTTGTTATCAGACCCTAGGCTACATCTTGGTTGATGTGGGTCTGGTTTCCAGTCTACAGGAAAGTATACAAATTATGAAATGCCAATAATCATTATTTCCATTTTTTTGGACACGTACATACAGAACATACATTCTGGCATGCATCAAAATGCAAATGCACTTAAAAGTAAAGTTTGGCAGTGATGAGGTGCCATATTGATGGCCTATGCCTATGATAGTCTATGCTCTTTAAAAAAAATCAAGATCAGGGTAAATATGGTTTCACAAAAAAAATATGGAAAAAATGGTTTCATGTTTTATGAAAATATGCCTACATATTTTTCACCGCCGCTCAAAACACAAAACATTGGTGTACACTTCATGGGATAACCTATATCTTTATACTCCGCAACAGAAGGTGGCGGTAGTTTCCGTGTAAAAAAAAAACTCGAGTCTTCAATACGAAGAAGTGTTATGTTGTTCGCGGACATTTTTGAATTTGTGGCTGACGTTAGAGCTGGCTAACAACAGTGTACGAGTAGTTTTCATCTGCCCGGTACTGAAATTTCATTCCGTTTCATCAATTAATTTTATAATCACCATGAAAACGTTATTGGGATGAAACATAACATTTTGCTAGTCA